>CM067512.1:33051638-33264138 GCA_034509495.1 Acestrorhynchus altus
GTCCCGACAATGCCTGCGAGCAGCTCGCACCGAGTGCGTAATGCCCTGAGAGAAATCAGCTGAAAATGAATTATCCGAGTCACTCTGGACGACACAATAACATGTCAGTGTAGTATTGCAGGAACACCAAAAGCCATTAACTCCACTGTCATCACACTGTTCCTACAAACGTCCCAAACGCAAGGCCTGTAGAGAAGTACTGCCAAAAGAAAAGGACTCTCTGGAGCAGATAAACAAACATGAACCTGTTTCCACCATGTCTAACACCAGGCGTGAACTAGAGGGGATAAAGACCCCCAGCACTGAGCTGTGGAGCAGTGGAACTGGGTTCTCTGGAATGATGGAGCTCCATTCAGGACTTTTGAGGCCTGGGATGAGTTGGGGATAAATGAGATGAGGTGGTGATAATCTTACATCCAGATCTCATCAATGCACTTGTTGCTGAATGCAATCAAAACCTCACAGCAAAGTTCCATGATCTAGTAGACAGTCTCCCCTGGAGAGAACAGACTCCTAATTGGTGCCCTCACTGCCCCCTCGTGTGTGAATTCACTATGGATGGGTTACCTACCAACCCACCTACCTACTACCCTTCCTATACCACAGCAACACCTTAGCAACCACCTTGCAATACCTAACACCCAACACTGTTTCAGAACTGCTCTCTCGTTCATAGGTTTTATAAACTAACATGATTTTTCTGTTATTTCACAGATAAAATATGTAAAATGTTCCTTTTCTGGCAGCAAGACGACAGAAAAGGTCTGTAAAAAGTCCTGGTTGCCAAATAAATCCTACATTTTACAGACATTTTCTGGGGGTTTGTTTTCGTACAGTGTAGCATTAAACCCACACCGAACAGCGATTCTGGTACTCAATGACCGGCGCCAAGAACATTTTACCTGACCACTAAACAACCTGAACACACTGGAAAACATTCGGGGGGCATTTAACCCAGATCCTGAAAGGTCAGATGACAAGCCTCTATTGCAACAGGAAGCCCACACAAGGAGCGTTCGGAACACCGTTCCCATGTGATGACCTGCTTGTCTGTGGAAAATGATGAAAAGGCCTCGTTTTCAGTCGCTCACTGCTGATTGCCGGGTTGGCTGTTGACAGCAAACCTGTAACCTGGGGTGATGTGTGACGGTGTACGAGCAAACCTCCCCGCAGACACAAGAAAGGCGACTGCCTTTGAATTACATGCAGAAGAACTGTCCTTTGAAGTCCAATCTAATGGCTGACAGCTCGCCCACATAACACCGGTACCAAAATTCAGACAGACACACACACTGCGTACGGGCCAGAGAGGATTATGTCTATGAGCGTTTCTCTCGAGTTCTGGGGCCCCTAATAAACGTCTGGTAATTACTTTCATATGAATGTATCTACTCATGCTTTCCAACTGCAAGTCCTCTGGATATTTTTAGCACCAACAGTCCATAGCGAAGCGGGACAACAATGGAAAGACGGTGAATTCCAGCATGGCGATAAGAACGCACGTCCTTTGAGCTCTCGCCGACATCGGAACAGCACTGGAACGTCGTTTTATTCCCTCTCTGTTTATAAAGGCGAGTTCATTTTAAACTTGGCCCGGTTCAGGCATTACATCAGCCATTCCGAGCGTGAGAAAGCAGATTCCAAAGAGCCGAGGGAGGCTAGGGTTTTCTCTTTTTTCCACGTTAGCGTGGTCCCTGCCGTCGCGGTGTCAGGAGAGGGGCTAATCTAAAGCCAACAGCTCTGCACCTCACCACCACAGAGCTCCAGCTCCAGTCACGCCAGGCCTCAGAAAACATCTCAAACACTGTAAAAAGAGAAAGGCTAACGTCCATAAAACCGGCTCGGTCCACACCCAGAAATGCTTTATAGTTTCCGACCCAAAATGATGGAAAAAACTCAAGAAATGCATCACCAAGACCCTCAGCTGGGAGAGCTAAGAGCTGAACGTATCAAACTTCAGAAGCCCAGGGAGATCTTCCTCTGACCTTACATTCATCACAGTCCAGAGGGAAGTGAGAGACGCTCCACTGGAATGTGCTGTCCGTCTCTACTGAAGGCCGAGCGAAATCCCTGGATGAATCTTTTGTAAGAAATTCTGTTTCATCACATAAAAAACACCTTTTAAACACGACACCAGCTGCACTTTACACTGTCCGAGGGTATTGTGAAAGGCCTACAGAGGAACCCAAAGAACGTAAACTATTTAAGTGCTTTTTCACATTAACAGAGTAGGACGAGTGTGCAGGGCTGGACACTTTAAAGCAAACATCAATATACTGAGATATAAACACAATACACGGTATATAAAAATGTCCATATCGTACTATATCACGTTACACGGGTTACCATCCGTGTAGGATTTAATCCCAGGAAAGAGTGTCCCAGTAAAGAGAGTCCCAGTAAAGAGAGTCCCAGTAAAGAGAGTCCCAGTAAAGAGTGTCCTAGGAAAGAAGAGTGTCCCAGTAAAGAGAGTCCCAGTAAAGAGTGTCCTAGGAGTGAAGAGTGTCCCAGTAAAGAGAGTCCCAGTAAAGAGTGTCCTAGGAAAGAAGAGTGTCCCAGTAAAGAGAGTCCCAGTAAAGAGTGTCCTAGGAAAGAAGAGTGTCCCAGTAAAGAGAGTCCCAGTAAAGAGTGTCCTAGGAAAGAAGAGTGTCCCAGTAAAGAGTGTCCCAGTAAAGAGTGAGTGAGTGTGTGGTAACAGTTCTCTACAGAACTCTTCAGACTGCAGCTTCGTTTCAGATGATGTCGTAGAAACGTCGTAACTAAAGGTAACTATTAATTTCTAGTATTTATAGTGTTTATTCTGATACATTAACGTTATAATCAACATTGCATTTATGCAAAGTGAGATACGAGTTTATTTATTACATATTAAGAGTAACGATTATAAACTTTAACAGTTAACTTTAAGAATTAATGTTATATAATAGTCTGAGATGCATTTTATTCATAATAATATATAATATATGTTCAAAAGTCTTCCCTTCTGATGATGATGGTCATAATCTGTGGAATCTAAAAATACCAAAAGTATTTAACATGTTACTAATAAAGGTTGGACTTAAAACACACACCTCACTTTCAGTTAGAATTTTACAGACCTGTATTATTATAAACACGGCGTTTTATTTCTGCTTCTTAAACTATAACCTTTCGTACATTTTTATTTTACCCTTAATTTTAGTGTCATTAAATTCTTCAGTGCATCGTTTTCTTTTACAGTGCTTGTGAAGCTCTATAGATAAAGAATTCTATTGTTATGATGGTCCAGCTCCCTGTAGAATATACTTCTGCGCTGTCCATTCAGAACAGGGTTAGGAAAGAAAATGTGGAATTCCTGCAGATATTCTAGACGTTAGAATTCTTTCCAACTTCCTTTAACACCTGCTCCGTTTCTGGACCGTATCTGAATACAGACAGACTACATTTACACTTTCACTAAAGTGTCCCAGGGTGAACAGATTAGATCTGATTTGACTTTCTTGCATAATAAGCACATCAGCACCTGCGTTTCACTCCTGTTACAACGAGAGTCTGTTTAGAGAGATAAGATCATCCTTTTTTAGTCCCGTGGTGGAGAAATTCACACTGTCGCAAGGACTCAGTATGTAAACAGATAAAGTACAGTGTAGTAGATACAGTACAGCGTCTACAACATTATAAATAATAAATCAATATATATTCAGATAATTACAGCTGGAGAGCTGAGAGAGGTATTGTACATTATGTTGCATTGAAAACTCTAACGGTGTGTGGAGTTACGTGTGTGTGTGTGTGTGTGTGTTCGTGGTTGAAGGGGTGAGCTGACCACTGCTGCCGAGTCTCATGCATGGGGTGGGAGTCGTTCTTCAGAATGGATGCCCTTGGCTACCGTCCGTCCGTCCCCTGCCGCCTGCACTGGGTCTAAGGAGCTTCCCAGGACAGAACTGTCTTCTTTGAGTTTGTTCCATCTCTTCCTGTCTGACGTCAAAAAACTGCTGCCCCAGCAGACCACTCCATAAAAGATGGCAGATGCCAACACTATGTCCAAGAAGGTCCCCAGGAGTGACGCTGCCCTACAAATGCCTTCAATTTCTGGTCAGTGGCTGCTGTCCAGAGGACATCCTGTATGCAGGACATGTACGCTCAACCTGCATACAGACTCTGACTGATCAGAGAGAGGGGGCGGGGCTGATGATCAACCTGCATACAGACTCTGACTGATCAGAGAGAGGGCGGGCTGATGATCAACCTGCATACAGACTCCTGACTGATCAGAGAGAGGGGCGGGGCTGATGCTCAACCTGCATACAGACTCTGGACTGATCAGAGAGGGGCGGGCTGATGATCAACCTGCATACAGACTCTTGACTGATCAGAGAGGGGCGGGGCTGATGATCAACCTGCATACAGATGACTGACTGATCAGGAGAGAGGGGGTGTGGCTGATGCTCAACCTGCATACAGACTGACTGATTAGAGAGAGGGGGCGGGGCTGATGATCAACCTGCACACAGACTCTGACTGATCAGAGAGAGGGGGCGGGCTGATGACATTACTGACCCAGATATTAGGCTATAGAGTAAAATGAGAAGGGAGGGGCTGTTTGCTCTCTATCTTTGCTCACACAGTGTTCAAATTTCAGAATAAAAGTCCTGAAGGGATAATATTGAAACATACATAAATAAAAAAAATAATAGAGGACTTTCAGGTTGTTTTTTTATTTTATTTAGACCACCGTTAAGTATTTTGAAGAACTTATTATTATAAATATCCTTGTTAATTTCTATTATTACATAAGTAAATTCAAAAAGTTCAAAAGATCCAATATTTCCAACAGGATACCTGAGATATAGAGTATCAAACGACCGAGTTCTAAAGGTCAACACAATGACTGAGCTGCAGTCTTCATTCCTTTAAGAAAACACAATCGAATCACGGGTCTGCCCCCACAGGAGGAGCAGGCCTTAGGTTAAGTGCCAGGTATGCAGGGCTTGTGTGGTTGGAGTGATGTTGTGACTTGTTTGATTCTGACTCATTTGGGGGTTTCTGAGAGGCTCATGGTCGCTGCTCATTCCAAACACACTGATTGCTGATTTGTCCTCTGATTTGTTGATGGTTGCAGAACACCACACAGGAAACCTAATAAGACACCAGTACTGAGCAGCAACAACTGCCTAGCTTCTAAACTGCATCTCTGCACTTCACACACACACACACACACACACACACACACAGGCAAATAGTGTGTTAACTATGTGTGTTTATAGGATGTGTGTCTGCTGTGCACAGAGGACTCACTCTTCCCCAGTGTTTCCAGACACTCCACAGCTCACAGCCATTCAGCCGCGTGACAGCATTAGGTGAAGTCAGGTACCAATAATGAATGATCTTATTATAGATCAAAATGCCAATTCGAGGTCTGGAGCTCCACCGCATTCCACTGCTCCACGACTCCAGTGCTGCTGTGGCTTCACACTGCTCTTATGTACTGTGTGACGGGCATGACTTCCAGAGCATCCTCTACACTGCCAATGCTTTTCTATGGCAACTAAATACGTGGGCTCAGAAGCTGTAGAAAGTAGGAGTAGCTCAAAGCACAAATACCACTTTCTGACAGTAGGGGGAGCCCAGGAGCACGACATACCAATTCCAAGATCACGAAGATGCTGATGTTTACCAGTGGGTCCTTACTTTGGATTTGCTCGTT
This sequence comes from Acestrorhynchus altus, assembly GCA_034509495.1. Classification (NCBI taxonomy): domain Eukaryota; kingdom Metazoa; phylum Chordata; class Actinopteri; order Characiformes; family Acestrorhynchidae; genus Acestrorhynchus; species Acestrorhynchus altus. The sequence goes on from CM067512.1 coordinate 33,057,325, forward strand.
TTACGAAACAATGGGATCCATTGTTACAAGAGCAGAGCAGTAAACAATCCTGCACTTTAAAAACATGTTAAATCTGACATTAACGTTTTGTTAGGTGAACGAGGGCCAAGAAGGGGACACACCACCAAATACTGAAATTTCCCTTCTCAAATGAAATCCTTGAATTATTACGTTGAAATAAAATATAATTTATAATAAAAATGTGGTCTCAGGCTTTTGGACCCCTGTAGATTTACAAATACAAGGTTTTCTTCTGACCATGCCAGTATGACGCTGTATGTCCACACAGTGATTTAGTGACTCGGCCCTGTCCAAGCATGACTGCAGAGAAATGCCTGGAGGGACAGAGCATCGCTCAGTCCAGAACCAGCCCCTGACTCTTCACACAGAGGGCTGGGAAAGAGAGAGAAAGAGGAAGCCTGCTCAAATGAGGTAATGCAGCGCAGTAATTGAGAAAATGATGGCTCGTCCCAAGTGAGATGTGACCCCATGGACCCCTGGACCTCCCCCACAACCTGGGGCCCGGGGCGGCCAAGCTTGCCTCTCTGATCTCCCTCTCCAGCCTGTTTAAACAAGAGCACCACGTTAATCCACTCAGACAACCCTGAAGAGCAACAGGCCCAACTGGGGTTCTCTCTCTCACACACACACATACACACACACACACACACACACACACACACACACACACACACACACACACACACACCCCCACTGAATGCATTACGGAGGAAATAATGCAACTCCTATAGATATTAATTTCATGAATACAGAGACGTACTTGAGGCCTCTACTGTCTGGCTAGACATTGTAAACATTGTGAGGATCTGGACTGTAAGTGTTGGGCTGTACACGCTCTAGGCTTGAAAGTACATTGTAGCAGTGTAGTATATATCCAGTACTATTACAATACAATCGTATGAACCAAATACTCCAACACCCAACATCACTGGACTGGAGATGGAACAGAAGGAGGGCTACTTGCACACTCCTTTGCTCACACTTGTCATTTTCTAATTGGACCACCTCTAGGTTGGTCCAGTCCTGCTGCCCAGGGGGCTCCACTCCTGTCTACCATCTACAGCAGGATCTGCGAGGGGCTAAAGACTGGATGGGACCCTCGCCACAGACTCTAATACATTTACTGCAAAATTACTGTAAAACATCGGTGAGACATCATTCCTGTCTGCAGGAGACCTATGATTTTATCAGTCCACCACAGCAGACATGGTGGTCTGGGGCCGTGCAATCTATAAGCAGAATTCGATCAGAGGAGGAATGGTCTGGATGTTTTGCTCACTGGGGGTTTTGATAAGCCTACTGATTTCGTAGAAATCTGTTTTACTTAATATCAGTTGTAAAAGTTCTTGCACAAACACATCTGATTTGATTTCTATAAATAAAATGACCAGATTTTCTACACGCTGAGCAGAAGAGTGTTTACACACCAAGGGCCTCACTCTTTCACTTTCATCACTCTCTCTCTCACAGACACACACACACACACACACACACACACACACACACACACACACAGAAAGCAATAGTCTGCGTACAAAGGAAGCAGGTCTAATCTTGACCTCTGGCTCCCACACAGATTTTCATCAGCGCAGAACTTTAAACACGCAGCCGGTCAGTCCAGCTGAGTCCGGCAGATTCCTCACAGCTCCCTCGGGATGAGCTGCTAATCCAGACGTGAGCAGAGTGCTGTGTTCTTTCGGAATTAGGAAGTGGACACATGAAAGACTAAAGGGTCAGATATCAGCTCTACAATACAGCAAAAACAGGCACACCCAGAAAGACGATATACTGAACCTGAATTATGTTAAAGGACACATTAGCTGTGTCCCAACCCACATACTGCTTTACTCTACGATACTGTACTGCACTATACTATACTCTACTATACTGTACTACACTATACTACACTATAATATACTCTACTATACTGTACTGCTCTATACTATACTCTACTATACTGTGTACTACTAATTATACTGCACTATAATATACTCCACTATACTGTACTACACTATACTGCACTGTACTACACTATACTACACTATACTATACTACACTATAATATACTCCACTATACTGTACTACACTATACTGCACTGTACTACACTATACCATATTCTACTATATTTGTACTACACTATACTATATTCTACTATACTGTACTACAATTACACTACACTATACTATACTCTACTATACTGTACTACACTATACTACACTATAATATACTCTACTATACTGTACTACACTATACTACACTATAATATACTCTACTATACTGTACTACACTATACTACACTATAATATACTCTACTATACTGTACTACAATTATACTGCACTCAATATATTCCAATTATACTGTACTACAATTATACTGCACTGTACTACAATTATTCACACTATACTATACCGAACTATACTATACTACACTATAATATACTCCACTATACTGTACTACACTATACTGCACTGTACTACACTATACTACACTATACTATATTCTACTATACTGTACTACACTATACTATACTCTACTATACTGTACTACACTATACTACACTATACTACACTATAATATACTCTACTATACTGTACTACACTATACGACACTATAATATACTCTACTATACTGTACTACACTATAATGCACTGGTACTACACCTTATAATTACACTATACTATATTCTACTATACTGTACTATAATTATACTCTACTATAATTGTACTACACTATTACATTATACTACACTATAATATACTCTTACTATACTGTACTACACTATACCACACTATAATAATATACTCTACTAATTATACTACACTATATACTATACCTACTATACTGTACTACACTATACTATACTATACTCAACCATACGATACTGTACTGCACTATACTATACTCTACTATACTGTATCATAATTATAATATAATTTCCACTACACTATACCATACTCTACTATACTGTACTACACTATAATTATACTATACTCCACTATACTGTACCACACTATACTATAATTTACTATACTGTACTACACTAATACACTATAATATACCTACTATACTGTACCACACTATATACTGCACTGTACCACACTATACTACACCTCATATAATTATACCGAACTATAATTATTCACACTATAAATATACCCACTATACTGTACTACACTATACTGCACCACTACACTATACCATATTCTACTATACTGTACTAATAATTATACTATATTCTACTATATACTGTACTACACTATACTACACTATAATTATACCTCTACTATACTGTACTACACTATACCACACTATAATATACTCACCACTGTACTCACACTATACTATTAATTATAATATACTCTACTATACTGTACTACACTATACTACACTATAATATACTCTACTATACTGTACTACACTATACTGCACTATAATATACTCAATTATACTACACTATATTATACTATACTAAACTACACCACACTATACTATACTGAACTATGCTAAACTACACTATACTGAACTATACCACACTATACTGAACTTTACTATACTGAACTGAACTGAACTATAATTATACTCACACTATGCTACCATACCTCAACCATACTATACTACACTATAATATACTCCACTATACTGTACTACACTATACTGCACTGTACTACACTATACTATATTCTACTATACTGTACTACACTATACTATATTCTACTATACTGTACTACACTATACTACACTATACTATACTCTACTATACTGTACTACACCATACTACACTATAATATACTCTTACTATAATTGTACTACACTATACTCACACTATAATATACTTACCATAGTGTACTCACACTATACTACAATTATAATATACTTACTATACTGTACCACACTATACTGCACTATAATATACTCCACTATACTGTACTACACTATACTGCACTGTACTACACTATACTACACTATACTATACTGAACTATACTATACTACACTATAATATACTACACTATACTGTACTAAACTATACTGCACTGGTACTACACTATACTCACACTATAATTATATCTCTACTATAATTGTACTACACTATACTATACCTACTATACTGTACTACACTATACTACACTACTACACCATAATATACCTACTATACTGTACTACACTATACGACACTATAATATACTCTACTATACTGTACTACACTATACTGCACTGTACTACACTATACTACACTATACTATATTCTACTATACTGTACTATACTATACTCTACTATACTGTACTACACTATGCTACACTATACTACACTATAATATACTCTACTATACTGTACTACACTATACTACACTATAATATACTCTACTACACTATACTACACTATACTATACTCTACTATACTGTACTACACTATACTATACTCACGATACTCTACTATATACTCTACTACTATATACTATACACACTACTATATACTCTACTACTATATACTATACTCTACTATACTATACTTTACACTATACTTATACTATACTCTACTATACTCTACTACACTATACTATACTCTACTATACTGTACTACACTATACCATAATATACTCTACTATACTGTACTACACTATACCACAATTATAATTATATACTCTACTATACTGTACTACACTATACTACACTATAATATACTCTACTATACTGTACTACACTATACTACACTATATTATACTCTACTATACTGTACTACACTATACTACACTATAATATACTCTACTATACTGTACTACACTATACTACACTATATTATACTCCACTACACTGTACTACACTATACTACACTATACTACACTATAATATACTCCACTATACTGTACTGTACTACACTATAATATACTCTTCTATACTGTACTGCACTATACTATACTCAACTATACTCTACTGCACTATACTACACTATAATATTCTGTACTACACTGTACTCTACTACACTATAATATACTCTACTATACTGTACTGCACTATACTACTAACTATAATATACTTACTACACTCTACTGCACTATACTACAGCATACTCTACTATACTGTACTGCACTATACTACACTATAATATACTCTACTATACTGTACAGTACTACACTATAATATACTCTACTATACTGTACTGCACTATACTACACTATAATATACTCTACTATACTGTACTGTACTATACTATACCTACTATACTGCACGATACTACACTATACTACACTGTACTACACTGTACTGCACTATAATATACTCTACTATACTGTTTTGTACTATACTACACTATACTGTACTGCACTATACTAGTAGTAGTACTAATATCCTACACTATACTGCACTATAGTGTACTACACAATAATGTATTATAATGCACTACAGAACTGTACCATAATTTACTGTGCTATACAACACTTAACTGTACTATAATATATGGTACCATATTATACTCCACTGTACTACACTATACTGTGCTATAATGTACTATACAATACTGTACTACACTATAATATATTATAATGCACTACACCAAACTACTATGTGCTGATGTCTGGCGGCCTAAACGTTAATGCTGTGCCAGGGATTCTTGCCGAGGGCTTTACTCAGGGTACGGCTGTAGCTGGCGTGAAACTACAGCAGAGATGCATTCTTCCATAAAAAAATGATCCACATGATTATGTCACAGTGACCACTGCCTCCCTCCAGAGTCCAGAAGGAGAACATGAAAGCATGCCCTTCATAATTATTCATCATTTATTTAGTCGTGTGGGATTTGTGTTTATTTCCACAGTCATTTAAGCTTAAATAATAAGGAGTAAACGTTCCTCAGAATAAACCTGATTCATCTGTATGTTGAGGTTTTGAAAGCACACACACACACACACACACACACACACACACACACACACACACACACACACACACTCACACACTCACAGAAGTAAAAGGTCTTGTTTCACCCAGCTGCTGTATTGTGGAGAGACCTTTGCTTTGTCTAAAACCCAGGTATGTTATCAAGCTACCTGCAGCCCCTATAGCTGAGATCTTCCTCAAAGTCTGCTCCTGTGCAGGTGTGTGTTTATTGTGAGCTATTTCTGATTAGTTCCACCACAAAAAGTCCAATAAACACAATTACTTAGTACAAGTATATAACTTATAAATACACATTTAAGTCTTTTCGCCACTGAAAGGCTGTTCTTACATTTCCATTTCTGAGTGTCAACACTGTGTCCACTCACTGTCCACTCTATCGACACTCCTACCGAAAGTGTCTCCACCTTGTAGATGTAAAGTCAGTAGAGACAGAAGCTTTATCTGTTTCTGCACAGTTTGTGTTGGTCGTCCTAGTTCTTCATCAGTGCTCACAGGACGCTGCCCACAGGACGCTGTCGGCTGGACATTTCTGGTTGGTGGACTGTTCTTGTCCAGCAGGGACACTGAGGGGTTTAAACACTCCAGCAGTGTTTAAACTCTGTATAGAACCACTGCTTTCAGCAAGGAACGTGTAGCCAGAACTCACCTGGTTGATGTGTTTGAGTTTGTCGATGATCTGGCTGATGACAGGCTCGGGGGGCTTCTGTTTGGTCTCTGAACCATGAGGGTGGGGCGTCCTTGACCCATGTCCAGGAAACCTATTCAAACACATCAAAGTCATTAGGCCAGGTACACACGTACACACACACACACACACACACACACACACGCGCAAGCCAGGGGCAATCCCTGCTGGAGTGCCGAGCACGTGCTGATTTCCTGCCTAATAGACCTACTAAACCTGCCAATTAACAGGTGAGTTAAACTGGCGCTTCCAGGAAAGCACAAATAATGTGCAGGAATACGTCCTCTGCCAACTGGGATTACCTACCTCGGCTGTGTAAGAAGGTATTCCTTAAGTCTGACTGCTGTGGCCTTCTGAGACCATCATCTTATTAACATGGGACACACCGCTATCTAGAGGCCAAATCAAATGGCCTCAGGAATGTTTAGATCAAAAATGACATCCCAGGAATTTCAGAACTGAGAGGTCTCAGGAATGTAATCTTTTCCACTGCACTCAATACTCCATAAATATGTCAAAACAGATGACAGCCCATCTACATGAATTACTAATGTCATAAAAGTCATTCGAGAGGAAATCAGACCCCACCTCCTTCCCAAACCCCAGTGTTATGGAGTCATTTCTGGATCACACACACATCAAAACTGCATACAGATCACCAACACTCAGCCGAGCACCGGGGAGGACGCTCGCAACGCCCCCTTCCAGCCTGTCTATGTGCACATGAAAGCAGCTAAACTGGGTCAGATATGTACAGGAATATCATAACGTCTCTGGAAATCTGTGACATAGGATGCACTTGAAATCTCAGAGTAGGGGTGTGTGTGTGTGGGGTGTGTGTGTGTGTGTGTGTGTGTTGGGGGGTTATGTTTAAGACAAGCACCAGGCTTCCCCCTCTCCCACAGGACCAATTGGGCTCATGTTCCAGTAGATTACTCCCTATTAAAATGTAATTAGTGTTGATGCAGCAGAAAGTGCCCAGGACAAGCACTGAGGGAGGCACGGCAGCAACACACACACACACACACACACACACACACACACACACACACACACACATAATACACACAGTCAATTACTACTACTACAACAACTAATACTAATACCAATAATAATAATAATACCAATAATAATAATAATAATAATAATAATAATAATAATAATAATAATAATAATAATAATAAATCTAATATCATAGTGATTAAAGTAAAAATGTAGGTGTCTTTAGATGGAATATGGATTTGGACAATTATAGTTGTGATACCAACGCCATTACAACCCTAATGCCAGCCACCGAGGGTGGTAATGCTCTTAACATGGTACACACGTGACACTGTGGATAGAACAAGAATACTGTCCCATCCACCTGCACCGACCGCTATCCCTCGCTCGTTGGCCCGTGTTCAACCTCACGTACAAGACAGCCCCTCCCAACTTAAAGGTCCCCTGAGGTTATGTCCTGTTATAACCAATCTACGTACTAGCACATGTGTGAGCACACTTACTCAAGTTGGACGGCAGAGAGCTCCATTACCTGTGACTACACACATTCACCAGCCTCACACAAATGAATACTGATTAAATTAATAAGATCAAACACGATACATCACAGGTACAGAAATGAAGGTGTTAGAAATAGAGTTGGATCACTTGTCAGGCAGAAATATGAGATCATACTCCATTCTTGGCACTGACATAACCTCCAATACTTCCATCCAGCCATCTTTCACTGCCTCATCGCCTCCTCGCCCTGCCTCTTCATTAACCCAAATTACTTTCCCATGCTGAGTTTTTCGACTTATTAGATGTGATGGCAGCCCTCTTCCGCTCTTAATTATCACATTAATAATACCGACACATGCTCTATTACAGGAGGAGATGATGTGAGAAGCTGGGCAGAGGAGGCGAGAGAGAAGTCACACACCCCGGGTAGATGGAGACATCTACAGGTGTCACATTCAAGCATTATTTGAATCAAGGTGATTTTCGTTGCGGGTCAGTGAGTCGCCTACGGTCACTGACTGGATCGAGGACTTCCTGACTGGCTTCTTTTGGTTTCCAGTTGTCTGAGGGTACTGGTGACTCTTGGTCTGAGGTTGTTGGTCATGGGGTGGAGGGTCTGAGCAACCAAGTTTATGTGAAACCACTGCTACTACTGGAGCCTTTCTGCAAAGTCCTTAACTTCATAACTCAAAGCCTAAATCACATCCTGGCATCACTTTTAAAGCCAGATCTCAGGATCAGCTTCCAGTGCATGTTTACTGCTCTGTCCATGGAACATGATCAACCTGCATACAGACTCTGACTGATCAGAGAGAGGGGGCGGGCTGATGATCAACCTGCATACAGAGACTCCTGACTGATCAGAGAGAGGGCGGGCTGATGATCTAACCTGCATACAGACTCTGACTGATCAGAGAGAGGGGCGGGGCTGATGCTCAACCTGTATACACACTCTGACTGATCAGAGAGAGGGGGCGGGGCTGATGATCAACCTGCACACAGACTCTGACTGGATCACAGAGAGGGCGGGCTGATGCTCAACCTGCATACAGACTCTGACTGATCAGAGAGAGGGGCGGGCTGATGATCAACCTGCATACAGACTCTGACTGATCAGAGAGAGGGGCGGGGCTGATGCTCTAACCTGCATACAGACTCTGACTGATCAGAGAGAGGGGCGGGGCTGATGGACCAATCCTGCATACAGACTCTGACTGATCAGAGAGAGGGGGCGGGCTGAGGATCAACCTGCATACAGACTCTGACTGATCAGAGAGAGGGGCGGGGCTGGATGCTCAACCTGCATACACTGATCAGAGAGAGGGGGCGGGGCTGATGCTCAACCTGCATACAGACTCTGACTGATCAGAGAGAGGGGGCGGGGCTGATGATCAACCTGCATACAGACTCTGACTGATCAGAGAGAGGGGGCGGGGCTGATGCTCAACCTGCATACAGACTCTGACTGATCAGAGACTGTTTGCGCTCTTTTTTTGCATATCAACTTCTATGAAGGCTTCTGGCCATGGTGATCTCACTCACATCAACCATCAAGAGCAAACCAAACTAATGTCTGATGTTTAAATAAGACAGGCTCCTCCAGAGAAACAGATGAACTACAGTCTGGAATTATAGAACCACAAAGAGGTCCTGTGTGGTCAGAGGAGCTGATAGAGTGGACAGAGAGAGGAGAAACAGGGAGGTTTTCATGGTTGTTATGGTTGACTGCTGTTTGGTACTTTCCAAATAAACCACAGTGTGGTCATGAACGACAAGTTCCACTTCTCTCTCCACCTGCTCTGGTCCTAATTATCTCTGAGAGCGTGAGTGGATTCTGACATTGCTCTGACTGTCCCCCGAGGCACATGGCGTATCGGGCTGCGGTGACGGGCCTGCTGGGCTGGCGTCCTCTCCTCACCTCCATGCTGAGGATGAGGAACATCTCCAGAACATTATGCTGACACACACAAACAGTCAAACACAGCGGTGACACACAGGCCGAGTGCTGTGCTGCCAGCTACTGCAGGATGAGGGTGCATTCAGGACCCGAACGAGGGTCCAGACAGAGCTTCAGAGTGGGAACCGACGGGAAAAGACACTGCTGCGGGATCTACAAACAACCCAGCGGAACACGCTCATCACTGCGGACCGTATGACAGAGTCAGCTGACCCTGACTTTCAGCGTGACGGAAAACACACAGGTTTATTTTTGTTTATGACACACTCTCCAGTCGTACGCCAGCATGTCTCACATTAATGATGAATATAAATCAAGGTAACCATCAGACTCCAGTTCCACTCCTACAGCGTCTACTCTGCCTGGATCTGTTCTTTAATCTATTTTTAATCTTTTCATTTTTTAATTTCATTTTTGATGATTTATTGTCTGCTTGGTTTATTATCTTATTCTTGTTTTATTTATATTTTATTACTTGCATTAGAATTGTAATTTTATGACATATTATAAATTTGTACTCTTTAATATTCACATATGAAACCCTTTATATTTGACATTTTAATTTCCTAATTTTATTTGTCTCCTGGACATTTATTCATTGTTTTATTTCTCATTTTTATTTTCTATTAGATTATAATTCTATAACATTATTATTTATCTATTTATGAATTATTTTTTCTCTTTCAGATCCAGTCGACTGTCCGTTCTCATCTACACTGAAAATAAGGGTACTGTACTTTCAGACTGGAAACAAAGGTTGATTGAACCAGCGACGACGTCTCGACCTCCGCGCCCAGCCGCTCCGCAGGACGAGACATTTCTACTTAAAGCTCTTAATATTAATGTCACCGTTGCACGAATGGCCTGCATTAGCCTGGCTCAGATCGAGAGCGAGACAAAGTTATGATACAGCGAGGCACAGGGACATGGGGCACTGTGAAATATAGCAAACTCCAAATTGGGTTCCATGGGGTGCATGGAGAGCCAGGCACAGGCGGCAACCGCGATCGAAGGAGCAATTAAGTGAGCGGGGGGGGGGGAGCAACAGTGCCAGTGACATTAATAACCCTTCACGCAGCCCGAGTCCAGATTTACACCCCGACGGCTGTCAAATGCAGGCTGGAGTGTGCCGAGCTCATCACTTCTCAACAAACACAACCTTCAGCTCACCTAGCTCCACTCTTCTCTCTGCCTCAGGCTCCACAGCTTCATTCAACTGCTTCAATACAAACAGCACTGGATTACAAACAGTCATACATCATCGGCTTCTTCAGGACAATACGACATGCAAATACCACCGGAGACAGCGAGGCAAGACTCTACGATTCCCTGCAATGAATCTAAATGAACCTACTGACATCATGCCTAAAGCAGGGCCCCGTCAATGTTGTTTTGTTCTTCTTTCCCCAAATTCTGTTACTTGAGGGGTATAAAGCCCCCAAACTCCGAGCTGTGGAGCCATGGGACTGTGTTCTCTGGAATGATGGAGCCTCACTAACACTCATCACTGACTGCAATCAAATCCTCACAGCAATGACTCAGAATCTACTAGAAAGCTTCTCTGGACAGTAGAGACAGTTAGTCCAACAAAAGCAGGATCAACTCTCTTTAATAGCCTCAATTTCAGATGAAACATGAGCAGGTGTCCCAATACAGACGTTCAGACCTGATCGATATTTTACAGCAGATATTTTACAGCAGATATTTTACAGCAGTAAAGCTCTTTTGATATTGAAACTGGGATTTAATTCAGTTGGAAATTAGCTGGATGACCTTAACGGAACCACAACGATTAGAAAACAGCATTTAACAATTATGAAATTATGGCAAGAAAATCCTAAATAAGTGTTTCCATCCATTCTGTGAGCAAACTTCTGTGAAGGAGCGCCAACGACACAGGAAAAATGGAGAGCAGCCCGGTCTTCCCAGCAGAATCACCGCGCCAAAGCATAAGAGAGTCACCATTCCGGGGAAATGTTTGGTGTCAGAGTGACAGTGTGACAGTGTGACAGCACTGTCACATTGTATTGTGAGCAATACAAACAAAACCATCCATCCATCCGTCCATCATCTGTCACTTATCCAGGGTCCGGGGTCGTGGGGGCAGCAGCCTAAGCACAGAGGCTCAGACCGTGCTCTACACAGCCACCTTTTCCAGCTCTTCCAAGAAGAGGATTCAATGGCATTCCCAGGTCCCGAGATATGATCTTCTCCTGTGTGTCCTGGCTCTGTCCCGGGGCCTCCTCCTACTCGGAGATACCAGGAACACTCTCCAGGCAGGTGTCCAGGAAGCATCCGAAACACATGACCGAACCACCTCAGCTGGCTCCGCTTGACATGGAGGAGCAGCGGCTGTACTCCGAGCCCCTCCCGGATGACTGAAATCCTCCTCGGACGAAACTCGTTTCAGCCACTTGTACTTGGCATCTCATTCTTGCGGTCACTACCCAAAGCTTTTGGTCAGAGGAGGGGGTTGAATGGTAGAGTGACCGGTAAATACAGCTTTCATTTCACCACAACAAACTAACTCAACAGTCGGCAACACCGCAGACGCTCCGCTGACCCTCCTGCCAACCTCTCCTTCACTCTGGAATGAACTCCTCTACCTGGAGCAGACACTCTTTTCCAACCCAAAGATGGCATTGCACCCTTTTCCGACTGAATTCCGAACAAAATGAATGAAACAGGAGTGTGTTACTGGACGTGCCGAAGCCACTCACAGCCTTAAAACCCTGTTTAAATCGCACTCCATCATACGAGGCTTTAGCAGTAATTTAACTGTAACAATATGTTTGTGAAATTGGAGTGTTTTTACAGATTTTTAGGCACATTTTCAAGACGCGCAGCAGCTTGGACGGAAAACCCTCTCATGGTGGGTCGCTTAAGACAGGAGGCCCGTGGCGCACACAGCGCGTGAATGTGTAAATGTGTGCACCATATGCTGCCATGCCCTGCAGAAACCAAACACGGGTGAGAAAACAAGCTGCAGTGAAGACGGCTGTTTACTCACTTATCTGTCATCTCCTGCCCGTTCCAGCAGAGAGAGCTGTTGAGTGCCGCTGGCTCTCGGTTGCACAGAGCCTCCCCGAGACCGCCGTAAAACAGACTGAAGCCCCTCAGACTCTGGATAAACTCCCTGGAAAAAAGACAACAAAGAGGAGGGTATAAAATATATATTACGAGATGAACAAAACCTGCGAACATCAGTGAAGCAGTGGGAAACGGGACGGATAAACAGGAAGACACGCGGCCTGTGAAAGCAGATCTGCTCCGCTTGCGCTTGTTTTTCTTCCAGACTAAGTTGATTTGTGGTGTTTTGATGACTAATTGACATTGAGGCTCAGACTGCAGAGCCCACTGCACCGGCCAGCCTCGCTCATCTGTTCATCAGTGTGAGGGAGGGGGGATACACACAGGACGGAGGGGGCAGGAGGCGGCTCAATGTCACTGTCACGGCAGGAGACAAAGCCAGTGTTAATGAGGCCCTCTCTGTCACCGTCCACACACACACACACACACACACACACACACACACACACACAGTAACTCTGTAACTAATCCCATTACAGAGGTAGTGTACGGACTCTTATTGGAACACTGTATGTCTACATTAGGGTTGCTACGGTAGAGATTTCCACGGTAGGTCAGCCGTCTCTGAAGATGTCCTGATCTTACAGTATCACAGTAAACAATATTTCACAATTCTTAGAATTATTATTGTTAACGTGACGATAATAAACACAGCTCTATTAGACAAACAGGCGTATTAGTAAAAAACATTAGGAACCACGTAACCACAGCTGAGCAACCAGGAGATCCCAAGAACATCTAACATATTTAAAGATGTTGATACTGGATCTGCATTGTAACTATACTGAGAGATTGAGGTGACATAACTACACACATACAACCTACAACAGGAAAACGTTAAGCCCACATCTAGATGCCTAAAATTAGAATCAGGTGCAGAACATCAGCTGCTACTGATCAGACCGTCGTTTGAGAGGACATTGGAGGTCAGACCTAAGTGTGGTTTGCTCTTGATTGTTGAAGTGAGTGGGAGCAGCACGACCAGATCCGAAGAGCTTTCTGAGGCCTTCAGAAAGTAGGGTGTAGATGCGGAGTCTGAGAAGGGATTTAAAAAGATCTCAGAACAATTAGAAATCAGACGTTCCACTGTCTGGAGCATTTACAAGCTGAGAACATTTAGAACAGCTGCCCACATGACCGGATCAGACCGTCCTAGCAAGTACAGCTCAAGAGCAGAACCACAAGATGTTCTAAAATGTTCATCAGAGTAGATATCAAAGTGCAGCTTCTACCATCAGAAGGAAACCAAACAAGTTGGATCTTCATGGGAGGTGCTTAAAGACACAGGACACAGTGGACACAGTAACAGAAGACATGTTTGGCACAAACCAAACACAGCATTTGAGCAGAAGAAGCTCATAGCAGCTGTGAAGCATGGTGGTGGGAGTGTGATGGTTTGGAGTTGCTCTGCTGCAGCAGGGTGTGGAGATCTCTCCATCATAGGAACCACTATGAGATCTTTATTGTATCAGAGGGGGTTTGAGGAGAACGTAAGAGGTTGTAATAGTTTGGTTCCGGTGGGACGAGTCTCTACTACAGAGTCCAGTCTCGTTCTGATTCTGTCGTAGAAACATTGTAATTAAAGGGTATTATTGTTTTTATTGTCTGTGTTTCTGCTGTTACAGATACAAAACTGAGATATGAGTTGATCACTTCGTTCACCATCGAGGTGTCCAGATGTCCCTTTGGATGGACAGTGCACTTCCTCGGTATATAACAGTACTTGTCCTCACAAAGACCAGCAAACAGTCTGTTTCACCATTTCATCTCCACGCACGTACACCACACACCACGCCGACTCAGCGGGTTCAGTCCGAGCAGCATCGCTCACGCCCTCATTAATTGCTGAGCCCCGTTTGAGCTGAAAGCGAGCCCCGCAGAAAGGTCACTGAAGGTTAAGGGCAGAAGCAGAGGACAGTGCTGATGGTGAAGCCGCCGAGAGAGAGAGCGCTCCCAGGGTTTCTGGAGTGCTGCACTGGAGAGCCATCTATCACAGCACGTCCGTCAGCTCTCCGGGCTGCCCTCCGAACACACCACGGCCGACCGCTTGAGCTGGACAAATGGCACAAATGAGCTGTGAGTGGGTCCGGCCATTACTCAGTCATTAGACCCCATATTGATTTACTGCCATTTCTGTTCCTCCTAAAAGTGGAGCAGAATATGGAACAAAAGCAGCCCCCCACCAGCGTACAGAGCAGCAGGATTACGTATACTTACAGCATTTGCGTCTGAAGTGGAGGAGCACTTTACACTGAGACAGTGTGTACAGTCATAAACGACACTTAATCTGACTGTTCTGAAGGGCTGAGGAACATCACCGCTGGAACGAGACTCGGCTGATGGTGTTACTCCTAATAACTCTTGAAATAATGTACGACTTACTCAGCACTGCAGTCACACTGACACGGTGGTGGTGTGTTAGTGTGTGTTACGCTGGTACGAGTGGATCAGACGCAGCAGTGCTGCTGGAGTGTTTAAACACTGTGTCCACTCACTGTCCACTCTATCAGACACTCCTACCGAGTGTCTCCACCTTGTAGATGTAAAGTCAGAGACAGAAGCTCATCTGTTTCTGCACAGTTTGTGTTGGTCGTCCTCTAGTCCTTCAGCAGTGCTCACAGGACACTGTCGGCAGGACGCTGTCGGCTGGACGCTGTCGGCTGGACGCTGTCGGCTGGACGTTTCTGGTCGGTGGACTGTTCTCGGTTAATAAGCTTATTTTAATGTGCATCTGTGTGCACGTGTCCTCTTCTTTTTCTCTCTTTTTGCTAAGTCTATGGTCAAACCACAGCTGCTCTGAGGTCAGTTGAAAACCTACCGTGTCACTGCTGACTGGGTATTCTTGTTTCTGCACTGTAGGCTACAGCGTTCTCAGGATGCTGATGTTTCCACACTGAATCTCCAAACTGCAGGGGTGTAGAATACATATCCTTCACTACACCATGTGATATCTGTGTGACAGGAGCCGCCGGTTCAGCTGGTTGACCAGCTTGGTGAAGATCGACCTCAAATGAAAAATACACTGCATGGACAAAAGTATTGGGACACCTCAAGGGTTTTAAATAGAGTCAATCCTGATTTTGGTTGGAGAAACTGTCTCTACTGTCCAGAGAGGACTTTCTTCTACATTCTGGACCACTTGAGGATTTGAGTGCATTCCGTGCCAAGAGTGTTGCTCCACCTTGTTGATGTAAAGTCAGAGACAGAAGCTCATCTGTTTCTGCACAGTTTGCGTTGGTCGTCCTCTTGTCCTTCAGAAAATTCAGATTTCAGATCCTGCCACTGACAGCCGGCCACCGCCACCTCCGTCTGCAGCGCTGTCATGAACGACAAACCCGGATTGCTTCGGAGGAGCCCAACAGGGTACTAGAGCCTCGTTTCTATTGTAAACACATCCTTTCACTGTAATATTGTAATGGCACCATGGCAACACGGTTTCTTTCTTTTTAAGACTGTATTTACAACTGAAATTAGTGTCCCACTCATCCATTACCTGCGTCGCCCAACCAGCGTCTGGTCAGAGTCAGAGTGGCTGGACTGTGTGCTGCGGACCACAGCAGAGGCAAGCGTGTGATCCACCGGTGATGCCACGGCAC
The DNA here is from genome assembly GCA_034509495.1 of Acestrorhynchus altus. NCBI lineage: Eukaryota > Metazoa > Chordata > Actinopteri > Characiformes > Acestrorhynchidae > Acestrorhynchus > Acestrorhynchus altus. The sequence goes on from CM067512.1 coordinate 33,074,072, forward strand.
GGGCCACGCGTTGGGGTGTGTTGGTGCACATGCTGCTCACCTGGGAAAAGAAAGGAGAGGAAGGGTTTAAGTCTTTCATTCCTGGACACGAGCCTGGCAGAATTCCAACAGGGAAACCAATTAATGTGACAGAATGTCCCTGAAACTTTCCCCTTATTCAGCGTAATGGCCCGGCTTTCTGCCACAGCCTTCTCCTCCTTTGTTTATTCCGGGGACGAGGGGGTGACAATGGGATTTACATAACAAAACGACTCAATTGTCGGATCGTCAGCCACTTGCACTGTGTTCTTTCAATAATCATAACCCTCTGCAGACCCACCGCCATTAAACGGCCTCTTGTTCCCTCTGTTCTCCCTGATAAACGCCATTGTTTTTATACGCCGCGACATCATAATAATAAACAAGGAGTCTCTCTCTGTGGCGGGAAGATAATAGAAGGCTTCCATTGTTTTCAGGTGCAATAAAAATGCAAATGGCTCTTAATGTTTGGCTTGTGGTTTAATGAATTGTCGCTGGTTTAATTTCCCAAGGGGACTGGGTCCCGGGCTTAACACTGCGGCGTAATGTTAGTAGCTAATTGTGCCCGGCTGGCCGTAAGTGAATCTATGGGTACGCTGCCTCCGGAATACTGATGGGACCAAAAGGGAACGGGAACATCTTGATGAGAAACAGGGAGGACTGGACATCTGATTACACATAAACAAACAGCACCAGTCAAAAGTTTGGACACAGCCATGCTTAAGGATAAAATCCCAGTCTTCACCCTCCTAGAGTTGGGAACATCCTATAGGATATGGAGAAAGTCTGAACAGGGTTGGGTAATTGGCACGGAAAATGAAGGTCCCTTAAAGCACCTTTAGAGGTTCCTCCACACCTAGAGTTACTAAAAAGGACTTGTATAAAGTAATAAATTGCAATGTATTCGTTTAAGATTGTAAATGATAAAATGTTGTCGTGGGCTGTGGAACATTTTGTTGGGGACAGTCGTGGCCTGTTGGTTAGGGAACCTGGTTGATTCCCTGAACTGGCAGGACATGACTGAAGTGCCCATGAGCTGCTCCACAGGCACCGTGGATAGGGCTGCCCACTGCTCCGGGCGCGTATGCTCACTGTGAATTCACTAGTGTATGTGTGTCCCTGTGTGTGGACGGGTCACATGTGGACGACATAGTCCCCTGTGTGCAGCACAGCGGGTCGACCAGCACCTTTACTCCACCTTTATGTTCATTTTACCTGAGAAGTTAATTTGGGAGTCGAGTTGCAAAAGTTGAGGAACACCAGCTTTAGCTCAGTGAAATCAACATCATCATCATCATCATCATCATCCTCCTCATCATCATCATCATCATCATCATCATCATCATCAGTACGGATCAATAACAGCTCGGAACTGAAACACTGAGGACGGTGAACTGAAGCAGAAGGAGAGCAGGGAAGAGCAAGAGACCATTTATTACACAAGTGCTGTCCTGATGCAACACACTGTATTTCAGCGCAAGGCCAGACTGAACACACACTCCTCCTCTAATGCTCTCTCGTTCTTGCTCTCGCGCTCTCTCTCTCTCTCTTTCTCCTTGCTCTGGGGAAATCATTAGTGGCCAGCCTCTCCCTGCGTAATTTCGCCGTGTGCCCCTGGCCTTGATTAATGCGACTGGGGTGTGTGTTTCCCCTCTGTGTTTGTGGGCTGCGTGCAGGGGGCTCTGGGGAGCCGAGGCGCAGGGGAGAGTGGTCCGATTGTTTCTCTCATTAGCGGGACATCAGAATCAGGGAGAGGCGGCGGCCATGCAGCTGGATAACACACGCGAGGAGATAAGAGCCGTATCAGTGAGAGGGCCTGAAATATCCACCGCCTTTTATCTGCACCTCACACCCTGGGAAAGAGAGAGGGAGAGAGAGAGGGAAAGAGACAGGGAGACAGAGAGATAGAGAGACAGGGAGACAGAGAGAGCCTCTGACTGTAAGTGAGAAAAACACAGCAGCTGAGCTGAGCTGCGGGACGTGCGTCAGAACATTCGAGAGCAAAACTATTTATACTGAAAACATTTGATACTTTTATGCAAAGCAGTTTCCTTTAGACCTTACGGTTCTCCGTAGTACCGAGGTGTACGGTTGGTGCCTTTCTGGTACCAAATGTCAATCCCCTGCCCTCCACTCTCCACCAGTCTCTCATGTCCAAGATCTGTCCACAGACAGCTTTCTGAAGTCTCCCTCCCTCTTTAATGCCTCCAGTGGTCCACCCCCCAGATCTCCACACCATACAGACATTCACCACATTCATAAAGTCCCACTACCAGACAGAGTGGGATCAGTTCCATTTCCTATTACATGGAACCTGATTCCAAGCGGCTCTAAGGGTTTCCAAAAGGACCGAGGACTGTTTCCTGAAAGCACTTCTGGAACACGATGTGCATATAAAAGCACCAGCTCTGCTTTACACAAACACACTGTGCTGCCACACTGTCATCAAAGCATTCCATTAATTTGCGTGAGGAACAGTGGGCTTGGAGATGCAGCTGACTAAATGTTCCCCTCAAGCGCACACACTAAACTTTTCTGATGTCTTTTGATGTAGGAGACATCGGCAGAATCGGTCCACTGAGGAGCAAATAATAGCAGATTTCTGAGCGCAGCTGACAGAGACGTCTGGCGGGAGGCTGAAGCAGAAAAGAGAGCCGAGAGCTCTTTGTGCTCTGGTGCACTGGCCCCACTGTTCTTCTGCAGGGCACCAAGAGGACCAGCAGGAGAACAGGCGTCATCCCAACAGCACTGCTGCAGCAGCCATCCGCATCCAGCCACATCCACCTCCACGCTTCCAGTGACGGCTCAGAGTGTGTGTGTGTGTGTGTGTGTGTGTGTGTGTGTGTGTGTGTGTGTGTGTGTGTGTGTGTGTCCTGTCTATGTATGTAAGCAATTACACTTGCAATCAAATTATTCAGCAATTTGCAGGGAACCAATCAAACAAAACCAATTTAACCTTCAGAACTTGAGGCCAATTAACAATTTAACACACATTTATTCACCAAAAAATGAGAAAAGGAGACGCAGGAGACATTTTCAGGAGATCCCAGACAACTCAAATGTGTCCTCATTTGAGAAATAAATATGAACAGAATTGAAATGTTTGTATGAGTCTGTATGCAGGTTGATCATCAGCCCCGCCCCCCTCTCTCTTATCAGTCAGAGTCTGTATGCAGGTTGATCATCAGCCCCGCCCCCTCTCTCTTATCAGTCAGAGTTTGTATGCAGGTTGAGCATCGGCCCCGCCCCCCTCTCTGATCAGTCAGAGTCTGTATGCAGGTTGATCATCAGCCCCGCCCCCTCTCTCTGATCAGTCAGAGTCTGTATGCAGGTTGATGATTAGCCCCGCCCCCTCTCTCTGATCACAGTCAGAGTTTGTATGCAGGTTGAGCATCGGCCCCGACCCCCTCTCTGATCAGTCAAAGTCTGTATGCAGGTTGATCATCAGCCCGCCCCCTCTCTCTGATCAGTCAGAGTCTGTATGCAGTTGATCATCAGCCCCGCCCTCTCTCTGATCAGTCAGGAGTCTCTTATGCAGGTTGGTCCCATCAGCCCGCCCCTCTCTCTGATCAGTCAGGAATCTGTATGCAGGTTGATCGTCAGCCCGCCCCTCTCTCTGATCAGTCAGAGTCTGTGTATGCAGGTTGATGATTAGCCGCCCCCTCTCTCTGATCAGTCAGAGTCTGTATGCAGGTTGATCATCAGCCCCGCCCCCTCTCTCTGATCAGTCAGAGTCAGTATGCAGGTTGATCATGTTCACGTGGACAGAGCAGTAAACATCCACTGGAAGCTTTGTATTTAAACTGGGATTTAATTCAGTTGAACGAGTTAAAACAACTGAATTTTATGTTTTCTAAGCTTAGTTATTCACTAATAATTGATCACACAATGAGAACATGGTTATATAGAGTCAGTCTGTAGTGTGTTATGAGTATCACATACTAACATTGTGATGTATGTAATTAATTACAGTATCCGAGTAAAGGATGAGTTTATTGGGCAAAACTGTACTGAAAGGAGGCTCTAGTCCCTGTTGGGTCTCTAGTCCGGATACAAGATGAGGTCATGGAGGTACCAGTTCCATACTACATCCTGCAGCACATTTACACACAGATGTTCCAGCTGGGCCTGTAGATCCTGCACACTCATAGGTTGCTGAAGCTGGTGTCCAGCTGCTCCCATAAATGCTGGATTGCTGATGAATCTGGTTGACATTCCTGTGAAACCCTTGCTGTGTGTGGAGCATCATCCTGCTGAAAATACCAGTTGGAAGTCCTGCCATGAGAGGCAATGCATGTCTGCAGGATGTCCTGCAGAGCTGTTAGTGTCTCTCATTATCACTACTAGGGGTGAGCGACCGTCCAGTGTGACGCTCCCCAGATCATCACACCAGCAGCTGGGGCAGTGTGTTGCTCCCCCTCTTAACATCTGTCAGCCAGGCCAGATGTCTTCAAGTGTGTTGTAGAGACAGTCAGCAATCTCTCACAAAGGTACACTACCCAAAAGTAGCCCCTGAGAGCGTTTTTATAGGGCAGTGGAGGAAAGACTTTACACCTTCTTATGCCAACATCCAGCATCTAATCAGAACACACCTGTAATCATTTACATATCTGACGCAGACACAGCCTTGGGCAGGAATTTGCAGTGTGTGTGTGTGTGTGTGTGTGTGTGTGTGTGTGTGTGTGCACGCCTGTCCCTTAGGCAACCACACTTCAAACTTCTCAACGGCCAGTTCAGCTCTCACGCTCATTTTCCACATGACCTTAAATCGAGCTTCCACCCCCTATTTTGCTCTGGGCTGCTCTCTCTCTCTCTCTCTCTCTCTCTCTCTCTCTCTCTCTCTCTCTCTCTCTCTCCCTCACGCTCTCTCTCTCTCTCTCTCTCCCCCTCTCTCTCTCTCAGACACATATACATTCTCTCTCTCTCTTTATCTCTCAGACACACATACATTCTCTCTCTCTCTCTCTCTCTCTCTCTCTCTCCCTTTCTTCTTTGCTTTCTCCTCTCTCACTCTCGCTCTCTCCACTGCTCATCATTTCTTTTCCACTTCTGCTCAGTAACTGGTAAAAATAGAGCTTCATAAATCTTGCATCTCTCTCTCTCATTCTCTCTTTGTCTCTCTCTCTCTCTGTCTCTGTCTCTCTCTCTCTCTCTCTCTCATTCTCTCTCTCTCTCTCTGTCTCTCTCATTCTCTGTCTCTCTCTCTCTGTCTCTCTCTCTCTCTCTCTCTCTCTCTCTCTCAGATGGGATGGGAAAGGCGACAGAAACAACAGTCCGTACTGTGGGAGATTTGATAGTGGGGTTGTCATGGCGGTGAAGGGGAACGTGGCTAAAGGGCCCCTAAGGCTGCCGCACTGAGATGATGGTGAAGAAGGACAGGATACAAGAAAAAGTTCAGATCTTATTTGGCCCTGAAGCCAGAACCAACGATTCCTCCTCTTAGACCCATTAAAACCAGCACCTCAGGCGTCGGGCTGACACCGACTACAGGTACCACTCGGATCAGTCCTCCGGGTTCACACCACAATCAATACACAGCTGGACCACAGCCAACACCCACTTCACAGATATACAACTCACACACACACACACACACAGAAACACACTGACACACACACACACACACACAGACACACACAGACACACACACACACAGAAACACACTGACACACACACACACACACACACACACACAGAAACACACTGACACACACACACACAGACACACACACACACACACACACACACACACACACACACAGAAACACACACACACACACACACACACACAGACACACACAGACACACACACACACACAGGAAACACACTGACACACAGACACACAGACACACACACACACACACACACACACACACTGACACACACTGACACACACACACACTCTCACACACACAGACACACACACACACACACACATTCATTTGACTCTAATTGGCCACTCATGACATTTCAGTTGTATCTGTTTTGACAGGTAATGAACTGTAGCAGAACACAGTGTGTGTGTGTGTGAAGGAGAGAGATGGGGAAATAGAGAGAGAGAGAGAGAGAGAGAGAGAGAGAGAGAGAGAGAGAGAGAGAGGGAGAGAGAGAGAGAGAGATGGGGAGAGATAGAGAGAGATGGAGACAGGAACCAAAGACATAGAGACAGGGAGTATGAGAGGTGAGAGGAAAAAAGAAGAACAGTGGATGCTTCCCTCACTTCAGTGAAGGACGGAGATTCAGTAAAATGACTTTTACAGCTCATTTAAACTCTCTTTACCAACCGAAACCAAAACGTCAGTCTCAAACAGTCGATCCGTCACCGTCCATTTCATTTTATACGTCCTTTATGTTGATGGTTGTCTATGTGAAGACACTTAGACTAAATACCAGCACGCTCATTCTCTCTCTCTCTCTCTCTCTCTCTCTCTCTCACACACCTACACACACCTAGGATAACAGCTGTTCTGATACTCAATTAAGTAAAGGTCATTTGCCACGCTAAGTAATCTGCTATTCCACAGAACCATCGCACAAGTGCTGCATCACGACTCCACCAGTAACAGCTCAACTCCATTTAAACCAATCGATTCCATTTTCACAGACATTATGTGTCCAAATGTATCCAGACACTTTCTCTAACCATTTACCATTCCTCAATCTACAGCGTCACACATGCGCCAGGAATACGTCATAAACGGCATTACCACCCACAGTGGACAGTGCAGTGGCCACACAGTTGGACAAAGCAGTCACTAACCCTAGAGGATTGGTTACATGTGGCGAGGTCTGATGGGTCACCGAACCAAACTTTGGGACTGATGGTCAGGACTGTGTAAGGCACAGACCCCATAAAGCCCCACATTGTCAGCAAGGCACGGTGCAGGCTGGTGGTGGTTCCATACTAGGGCGAGATGTATGTTCATGGCATGGGTGAGGTCCACTGGTCCACCTTAAGACGTTTGCGTGGAGCTGTGATGGGATATTCAGCAACGCAATACACAAATGGACCGTCCAATCCATCTGCACCCGCTATCATACCTCACTCCAGTAATTCCTGTTTCCTGGCCAGTGCTCAACCTCGCTCACGAGGTAACATCTAAGCCCTTTCCATCCATAATCCATTTACATACTGATATCACGTGACTTTTGGTGTATCGTCCTATTGATCACACATTTAGGAGGAAACTTCAAACACGGCAGAGAGACTCTTTACCTCCATCCCAGCTTCTGTTCTCTGCGACGACTGACGCTCTGTTGTTCTCTTTAAACCTAAGGGGAGATCTTCCAGCACCTCGGTTCAGCGGCAGACGCTGGTTCATCCTCCTGTGCTCTCGTCCCTCTGATCTCTCAGAGATAAAAGCTCAGCGCTGTTATCTGATGGGTGTTTGGTGGTCTCGCAGGTCTTGCATAGTTGTTGGTATTTTCTGCTTCTTTTATCTTTATTACACTTTAGTTTCGAAACTTGTTTTTGTTTATTTTCCTTTGACTTTCCTTCTGTTTACGTGAGCAGAATGTCTTACACCTCACCTTTCAGGAACATCAGTCATACTTAATATCAACAAATATGGAAGGATGAGCCTGGATTCGAACGATTACATCATTCTGAACATATATAACGGTGTTGTGTATGTAATGTAATCTCACTTTTATAGACACCATCTACACCCATCAGCCATGACATGATCCATGTCTCTCCTCTCACTGTCCACTCTATCAGCTCCTCTGATCACACAGCAGCTCTTTGTGGTTCTATAATTCCAGACTGTAGTTCATCTGTTTCTCTGCAGACTTTATTCTCCTCCTTTCACCCTGATCTTCAATGATCCAGGACCCCACAGGACCACCACAGAGCAGATATGATGTGGGTGGTGGGTCATTCTCAGCACTGCAGTCACACTGTCATGATGGTGGTGTGTTAGTGTGTGTTGCTGGTACGAGTGGATCAGACACAGCACTCGTGCTTGTCTCTTGTAAGCCCTACTCCCGGCCTGGAAATCACAGTGCTCCCCACCTGCCACGTGGCTGATGGATGAGACTGGATGAGAGAAGGACAGTAAACTGCACAGACTCTGTCCTTTCAAGGTTGTCATTTTGTATGCTGCCACTTTTATACATTAATGAGGTTCTGCATCCAGTGGTTCTGAACACACACTCCGGTGCTCTATTCCAACAGGACGACGCTCGTCCACACTGCTGCCATCTCAAGATCTCGTCTTGAAGACACAGATACTACGCCGTGGTCGGTCTCATCTCCAGACCTGTCCCTGATTGAAAATGTGTGGATGCTGTGGAGCTCTATCAACACTCCACCCCTACCACACCATCTGCAGAACTGAGTGAGAACATTCAAGCTGCATGGGATGGATCATCACAGGACACCTTTAGGAACCTCTACCTCCATGCAGAGACGTATGGCGTGTTGCGTTAAACCCGGCCCGTACTGAGAGACACCACTTCTGTATGAGTAAGATCCAATAAATATTGATCAGATCAGACTACAGTTATCATCAGTTATTCATCTGATCACCTTCATCTTCATGCTACAGAACTGCAGCCCCATACGTCCTTCAGGGCTAAACTAGCTGTGCAACTACTGAGTATTGAAATAAATATCAGTTATTATTAATCATTAGTAATTTCGGATTCAGGAATCTCTTGATCGGTTATTCTGATGAGACTTAACTCATCCTTTTTCTTTTTCTCGAACTCTGCTCTCAACATGCCATTCCTCTCTCCTTGTCATAGATGGCAGCCCATCACCTGAAAGCTCAACCCCTGCCAGACTAGAGGCCACCACGGTGCTCATTCTGTCCCTAGATTATCTCAGGGGATTTGACAACTGCATGTCATTAGACTGCTCCTGTTTCAGAACCCAATCAGTACCAAGAACCTGTCAGTACAAGCTTTATCTTTCTGGAGTTAAAGTGGAATGGTGCTCCCAGGACAGAACAGAACTCTCACCAAACACACAGCTTCTCCTCTCCTACCTCACTTAATCCAAAGTAGCAAAAGCTGAACACAGAGGTTCGAGTTTACTGTTTGAGATGCTACAGTACATTTATTTAGTCAGTAAAAAAGATCTGTATGAGTTAGAACCATGATGTGAACCCACAGTGGAGCTGGGCCAGATCCCCCAAATAGATCCCATAACAAGATGTTCCAGAGAAAACCTGGATTTAGATGGAAGTAGCCCGAGCTGATGTCTGAGCCTCATCATGTCTGAGCTTCATAAATTAATACAGAAGCTTCATTGCGTGTCCTGAGCTTCATCCTTTCTGACCTTCATCGTGTCTGACCTTCAACGTGTCTGAGCTTCATCGTATCTGAGCTTCATTGTGTCTGAGCTTCATCGTATCTGAGCTTCATAAATATCTCTGGGCTTCATCGTGTCTGAGCTTCACTTCATTATCTGAGCTTCATTTTGTCTGAGCTTCATCGTATCTGAGCTTCATCGTATCTGAGCTTCATTTTGTCTGAGCTTCATCGTATCTGAGCTTCATTTTGTCTGAGCTTCATCGTATCTGAGCTTCATCGTATCTGAGCTTCATCATTTCTAAGCTTCATCGTGTCTGAGCTTCATCATTTCTAAACTTCATCGTATCTGGGCTTCATGGAAATTATCTGAGCTTCATAGTATCTGAGAAGCTAAAAGCCATTATCTGAGCTTCATCTGTCTGAGCTTCATCATTTCTAAGCTTCATCTGTCTGAGCTTCATCATTTCTGAGCTTCATCGTATCTGAGCTTCATCGTCACCATCTGGCTTCATAGTGTCTGAGCTTCTACCATGTATCTGAGGCTTCATAGAGTGTCTGAGCTTCATTTGTCTGAGCTTCATCGTATCTGAGGCTTCATGGTGTACAGGCTTCGCCGTATCTGGGCTTCTACATAGGTGTCTGGAGCTTCATCTGTCTACAGGCTTCATCGTGTCTGGGCTTCATTGTATCTAGCAGGCTTAAATTAGTGTCTGAGCTTCGTCGTGTCTGAGCTTCATTGTATCTGAGCTTCGTCGTGTCTGAGCTTCATCCTGTCTGAGCTTCATTGTATCTGAGCTTCATCGTGTCTGAGCTTCATCCTGTCTGAGCTTCATTGTATCTGAGCTTCATCGTGTCTGAGCTTCGTCGTGTCTGAGCTTCATTGTATCTGGGCTTCATAAATGTCTGAGGCTTCATGAGTGTCTGAGCTTCATTTTGTCTGGGCTTCATAAAATTTAATCTTAAGGCTTCATAGGTGTCTGGGCTTCATGTATCTGAGGCTTGCTCGTGTCTGAGCTGCATCACCATACAGGCTTCATGGTGTCTGAGCTTCATTGTATCTGAGAGCTTCGTCGTGTCTGAGCTTCGTCGTGTCTGAGCTTCATTGTAGCTATCTGAGCCGTCGTGTCTGAGCTTCATCCTGTCTGAGCTTCATTGTATCTAAGCTTCATCGTGTCTGAGCTTCATCTGTCTGAGCTTCATTGTATCTGAGCTTCATGTGTCTGAGCTTGATGGTGTCACAGGCTTCATTGTATCTGAGCCCATTAGGTGTCTGGGCTTCATCCTGTCTGAGCTTCATTGTATCTGAGCTTAGAGTAGATGTACAGGCTTCATCACCTCTGGGCTTCATTTGTATCCTGGGCTTCGTCGTGTCTGAGCTTCATCCTGTCTGAGACTCATCGTGTCTGAGCTTCATTGTATCAGGGGCTTCATCGTGTGCAGGCTTCATGGGTGTCTGAGATTCATTGTATCTGGGCTTCATCGTGTCTGAGCTTCTAGGTGTCTGAGCTTCATTGTATCTGAGCTTCATCGTGTCTGAGCTTCATCTGTCCCAAGGCTTCTATCGTGTCTGAGCTTCATTGTATCTGAGCTTCGCCGTATCTGAGATTCATTGTATCTGAGCTTCGCCATTATCTGAGCTTCGCCGTGTCTGGGCTTCATAAATTATCTGAGCTTCATGGGTATCTGGGCTTCATCGTGTCTGAGCTTCATCCTGTCTGAGCTTCATTGTGTCTGAGCTTCATCCTGTCTGAGCTTCATTGTGTCTGTCTTCATCCTGTCTGAGCTTCATCGTGTCTGAGCTTCATTGTATCTGAGCTTCATCGTATCTGAGATTCATTGTATCTGAGCTTCTTCGTGTCTGAGCTTCATCGTGTCTGAGCTTCATCGTGTCTGAGCTTCATTGTATCTGAGCTTCATCGTATCTGAGATTCATTGTATCTGAGCTTCATCGTATCTGAGCTTCATCGTGTCTGAGCTTCATCGTATCTGAGCTTCATCGTATCTGAGCTTCATCGTGTCTGAGCTTCATCCTGTCTGAGCTTCATCGTGTCTGGCTTCATCCTGTCTGAGCTTCATCTGTCTGGGCTTCATCCTGTCTGGGCTTCATCGTGTCCCCAGGCTTCGTGTATCTGAGCTTCATCGTGTCTGAGCTTCATCGTGTCTGAGCTTCATCGTGTCTGAGCTTCAGAATAAAGGACTCCAGAGGGTTATGCTTTTGAAGAGTGGTTGCTAGATGGTTTACTACGATATCTGAGGTGGTTGTTAAGGTATGCAAACCATGAATTAGAAACTATATAAACACTATCATGCTTTACTCGAACTCCGATAATTCCCATCTTCTGTCAGTGAGCCACACACACAAGATAACACCTCATGACGTTCCCAGGCCGTCCCGTGGTGTTAGAGCTCAAAATGAGCAACCGTGTTACTGCTGAGATCTCGCTCTTTAATGCACATCATGGAGCGGAATTACAGTCAAACGTTCTGGACGCTTCGTCTGCTGAGCGCTGGGTGAGCGAGAAGCGAGGCAGAGCTTCCTGAGCCAAACAGGCCGAACCACAGCGAGAAACTCTCCTCTTATCCAAATCCAGCTCTTAGCCTGACCAAATCATCGATATAAATAAAAAGGCAAACATATAAGTAAAACAACCCTCTCAGCTCTCACACACACACACACACAGAGTATCACAGCAGCAGCAGTTCAGACACACAGCAGAAGATAAGTGGAGATTTGATGAATAATGCGCTGTGCGAGGATGAGTGTGCGAGTGTGCGAGAATGTAAGCTGACAGGAAGAAGTGGGTGTGAAAGTGAAAAGTTCGATTACTGTCCCAGCACAATACCCAGGAAGCAGGCTGCAGAACAAGCTCTAACAGCAGCACTTTTTTCAATATTTCATGAGCACTTGCCCTCGCACATGCACCAGCAACTGGAGTGTGTTATTGCTGTTTAAACTCCTCGCAGCCCACTGAAGAGGTCACCACTGAGAAGCGGGGAGAGGCTGCACTCCGGAGCTTGTCAGGAAGCGCTTCCTGGAAAGCGCTGGAAGCACTGGTTTAGAGCATGGTTACAGAGAAGCGCGGAGAAGAAAGCAGGGGGAGGAGAGAGAACCACAAGAACCTCACTTTAAACCCAGAGATGTTGTTTTCGAGGCTTCATAATCTCAGGATCGAGTAACCTACAGACATGCGGCTTATGTCATAACACACGACAGGACGTGTCACTCTGTGATGAAATATCAGAGAGAATTCAGCTGAAAACAGCGGAAATTCACTGGTTTCCAAATGAATTAAATCCCAGTTTAAAAGCCAAAGCAGCTTCCAGTGCATGTTTACTGCTCTGTCCCACATGAACATGATCCAGCCTGCGCTGACTCTGACTGATCCAGAGAGAGGAGGCGGGGCTGATGATCCAACCTGCATACAGACTCTGACTGATGATCAGAGAGAGGCGGGGCTGATGATCAACCTGCGCCTGAGCTCTGACTGATCAGAGGTGAGGCTGATCAACCTGCATACAGACTCTGACTGATCAGAGAGGCGGGGCTGATAGTCAAGCTGCATACAGATACAGGCTGATCCCAGAGAGGCGGGGCCGATGATCAGCCTGCATGCAGACTCTGACTGATCAGCGGGGCTGATGATCAACCTGCATACAGACTCTGACTGATCAGAGAGAGGGGGCGGGGCTGATGATCAACCTGCATACAGACTCTGACTGATCAGAGAGAGGGGGCGGGGCTGATGATCAACCTGCATACAGACTCTGACTGATCAGAGAGAGGGGGCAATTATTACATTTTCAGCTGCAAAACACTCCGGATGATCAATGTGCCACATGATGTGCAGGATCTCCTGAAGATAATATCTGGTGTGTGTGACTCTATAAATACTTTGAATGTGTTTGGAGAATAAAATCTATGAAAACATCCCGCATGTTCTGAAACGGTCTGTGGATGAACTCCTGGACAGCAGTTCTTTAACATCACTGACAGAACAGCTGGGTTATTAATTAGTTAGTGTCTCGTTTTGCACTCTTTCGTTTTCCTGTAATGTGTGTGTGCGGCTCACCTGTGTGTTCAATCGACTCTTGGCCCCTACAGCGTGTCTGAGAGCCAGTTTGATGATCACATGCAGTGTGAGAACCACCTCCTCCATGTCCTGCTCTCCTCTCATGGCGCTGTCCAAGGTCCCCAGCCCCTCCACATAGCTCCTCCAGTGAGGCTGAACCTCGGCTGCCCCCCCGAGGCAGGAACTCATGGTGCTGAGACACTGGGCCCTGCATGGCCGGGTCTCCAACAGGCCCTGGCAGTGTGGGCAGTACCACAGCCTGAGAAGGGCCCGCCCACAGTCCCGGCTGGCCTTCAGGTGCTGCGTGGTGTTCACCACCTCAATGCCCAGGTTCAGCGCCTGCAGGAAGACTCGAGTGGCCGGAAGTGAGTGGGACAGGCGTGTCATCATCAGCTTAGGGTAAGAGCCAAATGCAGAGGCCTCACGCCACGCCCCTCGCAGGCAGTCCTCTGAAGTGCCCGACAACGCCCCGTTGCCTAGAACACGGCGGTAGGTTAGGGGGAAGAGCCGAGAAAAGAATGAGGTCACCATGTCATCCACATTGGCTTCCGAGCCCAGGATGTAGAGGGACATGTCCTTGAAGAGTTGAGTGACTGCACCACTGGCTCCGCCCACTAAAGCAGGGAATTCCTCTCTCAGCATGGCGAGGGTGGAGTTATGGCCTAGGCGCAAGACCATGTCAAAGGCCTCTGAGAGAGAGAGAGAGAGAGAGAGAGAGAGAGAGAGAGAGAGAGAGAGACAGAGAGAGAGAAAGAGAGAGAGAGACAGAGAGAGATAGATAGATAGAGATAGAGAGATAGAGAGAGAGAGAGAGAGAGAGAGAGAGAGAGAGAGAGAGAGAGAGAGAGAGATGGGCAAATTTAAATCCACAGTTTCAACCCAGAAAAATTCACATTTGTACGTATACATGTATGACCACCTCCTTGTTTCTCCTCTCTCTGTCCACTCTATCAGCTCCTCTGATCACACAGGAGCTCTTTGTGGTTCTATAATTCAGACTGTAGTTCATCTGTTTCTCTGATACTTTATTCTCCTCCTTTCACCCTGATCTTCAATGATCAGGACACCACAGGACCACCACAGAGCAGATATTATGTGGGTGGTGGGTCATTCTCAGCACTGCAGTCACACTGTCCTGTGGGGTCCTGATCGTTGAAGATCAGGGTGAAAGGAGGAGAATAAAGTCTGCAGAGAAACAGATGAACTACAGTCTGAATTATTGAAGCACAAAGTGGTAAAAGAATCAAATCTTCATGTGTATGAATTTACTTTCAGAACATTTTTTACGTTTAAAAATATGGATTTTACTGATTCTGTTCTTCAATTTTGATTGAGGGCAAGTGAAGCGCTGACATAAATGGACTTCACAATGAAACTAATAACTGACACACAGCCTCTCACACGCCATCAGCTGCACACATCTCTCTAATCCTGTGACTGATGACAGGCTGGAAAATAAAGAAAGTAAAGCTTCCACATCAGATGGAAACTGGGGTTTTCACAGTGACCTTTCACAACAACAAAAGGCTGCTTTTCAAGAGTCTTAAAAGACTTAAAAGGGGCACATTCATCCAGACCGGAGGCTGTTTGAGCAGCAGAGCCTCAGTGATGCCGAGAGAAGAAAAGTGCACAAAGCGTGAGCCGGAGCTGGAAAATAATCAGATGCATTTGAAAGCTCTCAGTGAAGTCTTATCAGCAAACAGGCAAAGAGGGACTGCTTCCCAAATCCACACAAGCTACCGGGGGAGCCGTAGAGAGAGGCTGAGGAGATTTAGAAACAAGGACAGAGGGAATAGGGGAGTGCAGGACAGGAGAGGAGGTGCACATCACTCCCAGGGAGCGAGGGAGAGTGCGACAGTCGCTCGGTTATTGAGTGAGCGAGTGATCTGTGTGATCTAAAGCAGATACAGACAAAATCCTGGAAAATGAAAAATGAAAAAATAAAAGCGATTAGAGGAACATTCCAATCTCTACTAAATCCTATTATTTACACAAATCATGCATGTCGTTCTAGCAGAGGTCTCTACCTGACTGACTACATAAGGTTCTCCATTCGGTCTCGTGCTGTTGTGTTCCTCTGAAAGTGAAATACGCCTCGCAGACGAGTCTGAAAGCAGGTCTAGACGTTGGAAGGGTTTTAAAGGGGCTGAAATTGTGATGGTCTTATCATCATATTGGACGCTGTACTGGTCATGTGGATGTTACCACAGCACGCTGTTAGTGGCAGTGGACAGAAGAAGACACTCAGCAGCGAGAAGGAGAACCTCTGATATTCTCTGACGCAGAAGCCACGACTATGGATAGTCAGCAAGCAGTGATGCCCTCCATGAGTCACAGCTGCGCAACGCAGGACTGCATGCATGCAGACTGTTATGATGCCTGCCCTTAACACCACATCAGCCTCGTCTCACCACATCACTCCACCCCTACCACACCATCTGCAGAACTGAGTGAGAACATTCAAGCTGCATGGGATGGATCATCACAGGACACCATTAGGAACCTCTACACCTCCGTGCAGAGACGTCTGGAGTGTTGCGTTAAACCCGACGCCGTACTGAGAGACACCACTTCTGTATGAGTAGATCAATCAATACTGATCATCTGGAATGATGGAGCTCCATCCAGTAGTTTTGAGAGGGAGGAGTTTGTGAGTTGGGAATGAGGTGGGGAGGAGATCATCCACCATCCTGACCTCACATTTACTCCAACAAAAGCAGGAGACACTCTTTAATGCCCTTGATTTCAGGAGAAACAATGAATGAGCAGGTGTCCCAATACCTCTGTCCATGTAGTGTACAAAATGTCCCCTTTGTGGTGACCATGATTTCCCGACGTCAGTCATTGACTGCAAAGGATTTGTGTGTGGCCTTCAACCCCGTTCTGACCGCTTCGTTAGGAACCCACTAAGGAGATGTTGTACCGAGGCAAACACCGCTCCACTCTCCAAATATTTATGGACCTGACTGTGTAAGAAAGCCAGAGAAGCCACCGGTGGCCGCCAGTGTAAATCCTGTTCGGTTCATTAGTGCGCTGGTCAGCGAGGCTGAAGGTGATCCAGAGGAGCGGAGCCTTTAATTAGGCCATGCTGCTGGAGCTCTGTGACATCAGCATGCTGCTAAGCAGACTGTCTACAGCCACCAGCATTAACTGCCCCATCCATCTCACCCAGCGAGACCCGCTCTCAGGGGGCCGAGCTGCTGCTACATCAACACGCTCTGCATGAATATATGAGCTCCACTGACGCAGTCCAGATAGAACCCACAGCTGGAGGCAATGTCACAGAGTGGCAAAGGTTTATCATAGATACTGAAGATACTGGAGATACTGGAGTATATTTGTTGAACCACCTTCACCTGCACAGCCTTCATCAAACAGGTGTGTCTGGCATTTCAACTGCGGGAAGGTAGGCTCTGAAATAAGCTCACAAACTGAGTCACCTTGTGTGTGTAAGGTGTAGTAACTTCGGGCTCCTGCAGATGGCACTGCATGAGAACAATCAGGCTATAAATACCTGCGGGGTGTGTGATGGCATTCCTAGAGGAACTGAGAGGAGGTGGTCCAGTGCAGTGAACATCTCAGAGTTATTCCCAGCTAAGCACCTGGAAATAGCCATTCCACCTTAAATGATAGCTTACAGGAGGCAGAGTAACTGTGGCACCATTTTAAGGTGGAATTTCAGCTTCCTTTAGCTGACTTTACATCTACAAATTGGAGACACTCGGTAGGAGTGTCTGATAGAGTGGACAGTGATTGGACACAGGGTTTAAACACTCCAGCAGCACTGCTGCGTCTGATCCACTCGTACCAGCACAACACACACTAACACACCACCACCATGTCAGGGACACGCACTCACACAGAATGAGACGCACATCCTTTCACACACACATTTACTATCACTCACAAACACACTCTGAAAAGGACGACATCAATACTGCATGTCCGTGGACACACTCGTGTCAAACACAAACGTCCAACACGAGGACAATAAAGCAGACACATTGTTTATGCATTTAAATTTATGCACACCCCAAACAAACGTTACACATCAGACCAACGCCGAGTATAAATCAGTGAGACATCCACCACGTCGGACACAAGAGCATTAACATGCAGCTCGGCTCACACACACACTTGTCCGATCACAGCGGGAGAACAGCTGGGTGTGCAGACAATAAGGCCAAAACAGAAACACAGACCATCACTGGAAACTTCATTTGCAGTGAACTGCAGTGCAGGAGGTTCTCCACACCGTCCTCATATTCTTCGTTTGTATTTATAACCATGAACTACATGAAACATGAGAAATGTCTTTTAGACGTCATTTGTAAAACGTAATTATTAGAAATGCAAAAAGGTGAAAAGGACACGCCCACATTTATGAAGTGCAGAACATCATCTGCTAATGATCAGACCATCGTTAGAGAAAACTTTGGAGGAGGCTGTCTTACAAACATCAGACCTTGATTGCTGACGTGAGTGGGATCATCATGGTCAGCTCCAAAGAGCTCTCTGAGTCCTTCAGAAAGAAGGTTGTAGATGCAGATGAGTCAGAGAAGGGATTTAGAAAGATCTCAGAACAATTAGAAATCAGCCGTTCCACTGTCCATCATTTACAAGGGGAGAATTTAGAACAACTGCCCACAACGTCCTACTAGTTCAGCCCAAGAGCAGAACCACAAGATGAGTAAAGAAGAGCCAACAATCCTAAAATGTTCATCACAGACCTACAGGAAGCTCACAGATGTCAGAGTGTAGCTACCTTGATGTTTAAGGAGGAAACCCTTACTGTCAGACACATTAGGACAAGACTAAAGTTCTCCAGAGAACATCTAGACAAAGAGCAGGACTTCTAGAACAATGTGCTTTGGACAGAGGAATCCAAAGTTGAATTATTTGGACACAGTAACAAAAGACAAACACAGCATTTGAGCAGAAGAAGCTCATAGCAGCTGTGAACATGGTGGTGGAAGTGTGATGGTTTGGAGCTGCTCTGCTGCTGCAGGGTGTGGAGATCTCTCCATCATAGGAACCACTATGAGATCTTTATTGTAACAGAGGGGGTTTGAGGAGAACGGCAGAGCGTCTGTACAAAGACTGACGCTGAAACATCACAGAGCTGAAAGAATTCCGCATGGAGGAGTGGGAACGTCGTACTTTCAGAAACATCTCACTGACATTATTTCAGACAAAGGAGGAGATACAGCTATGAGGACAGAGGGGTCTGAACTTTATCCTCACAAGAAAATGACATTTCTGTTAATGATGTTTATAAATGACGTTTAACGATGTTTCTTCAGTACAGTTACAGTGAAGATCAGGCGTCCAGATGTTTAAATATGATTGTCAATGGTGTCCTTTTTCACGAGACTGTAATGGAAACGAAACCAACCAGTTTGGCACAAAGAACTGGAGTTGAAAACGTACCTTTTATACTTTCATCTTCAGCAGATCAACCTAATAAAGAGGAAAGGGAGACGAGAACCTCTTTAGGCAGCACTGTATTCATTTCTTACTGGTTTATTTCAGTAAAAGGGTCACTGCAGTGTCCTGTCAGACTGTTTCCTGGCTCTGGTCAGGGATGCTGCTCTGTGGGCAGGTCCCATATCAGGTGTCCACTAATGGAGTGGTCAGAGAAGCCTTACACAGTTCAGACATGTACCGAATGGAGAAGACTCATACTTTCTAATGGGTTATGAATTCCCTTTGATGTGGTACTGCAGTGGTGTGACCTCACGGAGCAGACCCCCACCACCCCCACCTCCCCCCACTCTGATAATGCATGCTGTTGATATGAAGGGGGTCCGCAATATGAATTTCATAGGAAGGGTTCAGATTGGTAAGAAAGTACTTATCACGTAAAAGCAGAGGATCATGTAACTCGTCACGCTGAAGGACACACGCCGCAGCTCACCCTCATCCTCTGTGTTTCAATTTACAGTACCTGCACACATTTGGCCACATACCATTAGACGGCGGAACACAGGACAGGTCAGCTGACGTGTCCATTAAAGAATAAGTAATGAATATCAGCTCGGTCACTCCTCTATCACAGCGGTTCGCAGACAGAGAATATCTGATTTCAGAGCAGTCAGGTGATTTATCACTAATGCAAATGTGTAACTAAAGTATAAATAAATAAATAAATAAATAAATAAATAACAGATGCGGAGATTTATTGACAATGCAGACGTAATACATCAGTGTAAGACAGAAGAAGACGCGACGCATTAAGAGCAAGTCCAGCCGTGGACTTAAATATGGAAGACACTTCATTACAGGTGCTTAAGTAGAATCATTCCATATTAGTGGCAATTTAATGTCTTAACGTTCATTTAAACGAGGACGTTTAAATCATTAAACGTCCCTCGGTTTTCATATGGAGACGTGAAGTAATGACTTCACTCAGATGAGGACACGCTGCTGACCGATGTGATCAAAACCTTCAGCAGGAACTGTTTGATTTATGAGATGAGATGGATGATGAACTGGACGGTTCCTGGGCAGTTGCTATGGTGTTGCTAAGAGGCAGCTATGATGTTGCTCTGTGGTTGGTAGTATTACTAGGTTGTTGCTACAGTGGTTGCTAAGGTGTTGCTATATTTTATGCTGATACTTCTGTCTAGAATGTTGCTATGGTGTTACTAGGTGGATGGTACGGTGTTACAAGTTGATTGGTAAGGTGTTGCAAGAAGGTTGTTGTGGTGATGCTAGGTGGTTGGTAAGGTGCTGTCATGGTGGTGTAATGGTGATGCCATGTTGTCACTAAGTAGTTGCTAGGTGGTTTTTATGGTGTCCCTACTTGGTTGCCATTGTATCTGAATTGGTTGATATGGTGTTACTAGGTTTTTGCTACAGTGGTTGCTAAGGTGTTGATATGTTTAATCCAAATACTTCCATCAAATGTCCAAAAATATTTGATACTCTTTAGGACTGACTGTAGGACTGACTGTAGGACTGACTGTAGGACTCCGTGGGACTCTGTAGGACTCTGTAGGACTCTGTAAGACTCTGTAGGACTGACTGTAGGACTCTGTAGTACTCTGTAGGACTCCGTGGGACTCTGTAGGACTCTGTAAGACTCTGTAGGACTGACTGTAGGACTCTGTAGGACTCTGTAAGACTCTGTAGGATTCTGTAGGACTCCGTGGGACTCTGTAAGACTCTGTAGGACTGACTGTAGGACTCTGTAGGACTCTGTAAGACTCTGTAGGACTCTGTAGGACTGACTGTAGGACTCTGTAGGACTGATTGTAGGACTGTATAAGACTCTATAAGACTCTGTAGGACTCAATTCTGTATAGTTGCTCATCTAACAACTAACTTTCACTTGCAACTACTGCACTTCTCTTTATGTGCATTTTGAATCACAATATCAGGATTAATAATATTTATTTATTTATTTATTATATAGGATTTATAATGTCCAATAAGGGATCTCATAGGGTGGAGACTTCTGTCTCCTCCCCCAAATCAAACCCTGATATTCTGTATATTTGTATTTTTATTCCTGTCTTCCTGCTTCACTCTCACTTCTTCTGAACTCCAAGACTCGCTTCGGTTGCTCTGGCATTATTTCCCAATCAGCTTTTCCGATGGTACTGGAGACAGCCTCACAGAAGTACACTGTCTTGAAAGATAAACACTGGAACGGGAGGATTTATTCAGATTAGGCTTTAATCAATATTTTCATGCACCAGGCACTTGCTGTAAGCCAGTTGCTTGTCCTGGCCTACGCAGACGCACTGCAGTAATCCCAGCATCGCGGCACAGCCCCGGACATCAATCAGCAGCCTGTACACTCATTATCCCCTGTAGGCGGATCATCAATAAATTAGCCATGCAACCAGCCAATCAATTTCCCTGATGGAGTGTCACCCCTAACCGTCACGGAGAGCAATGGGGAGAAGCGGCTCCACCTGGCCTTGCTGCTGGAACCGTGGCTCCGGCCCACTGCTGCTAATGCAGTTACTACCTGCCTGACACAAGCCATGCTTTATACAGCGCCTGTACGTTATGTGCATTCCCAATGTCTCCATTGATCAGGACCGGGGGGGAGGGGTCAGGACCGGGGGGGGGAGGGAGGGGTCATTTAAACACACAGATATCCAGACTCATTCCTCTACGACTGTTCATTTACTTAATCAGGGTAAAGAGAGAACAACACAACACAAACGGAACATACTGTATCTCAGCCTTATCAACATGTTGACGGTGTAAAGGGAGTTATATGGAAATATATTTGTATATTAAGGTGCAAGTTATCATTCTGTATGTATGTGGTACAATAATACACAAACACACACCACAAACACTGTAGGACTGTGTTTCTGATACAGTTTCAGTAACTACACTGTTACTGATCTTTAATACCGGCTACCGGACTGTGTTTCTGATACAGTTTCAGTAACTACACTGCTGATGATCTTTAATACCGGACTGTGTTTCTGATACAGTTTCAGTAACTACACTGCTGATCTTTAATACCGGCTACCGGACTGTGTTTCTGATACAGTTTCAGTAACTACACTGTTACTGATCTTTAATACCGGCTACCGGACTGTGTTTCTGATACAGCATATTTTAATTGTTTAGAGCCAGTACGTAATCCGAGAACCATTCAGACCCACCTGTGGAGGACCGTCTGTGGGTTCAGGCAGGGCCAGACTACAGGTCTGGACTCCTGGGTGTTGTAGAGCAGAGTGCAGGAAGTGGCTCTGCAGGCTCACGCTCTGGGTGAGGAGGTGGAAGGGGGTGGTGTTTCCAGTAAGGATAGAAGCAGAGTTCTGGTAAGGACACGATAGCATCGTTCAGGCCACAGATGGGCAGAGAGGTGGAGCATCAGACCAAGGCATTAAGTTACTCACTTTCTCAAACCATTGCTCATCTTCACCAGCCTCGGTCACTGCCGGACAAATGGACTACTAGAGACAGATACCTGATCTAAACACAGCATTTGACCACCACCATGTCAGTGTGACTGCAGTGCTGAGAATGACCCACCACCCACATCATATCTGCTCTGTGGTGGTCCTGTGGGGTCCTGATCATTGAAGATCAGGGTGAAAGGAGGAGAATAAAGTCTGCAGAGAAACAGATGAACTACAGTCTGGATTATAGAACCACAAAGAGCTCCCGTAGTCATGAATTTATCAAAAGGGGTGTCCAGAAATATTTGGACATATAGTTTAGCTCAAAATACTTGATCATTACAGAGCAGCGTGAAGAAATATTCAAGACGAGGAGAAAAAGAGGGAATTAAAAAGCAAAAATAAAAGGAAAAATTCTGGTTATGAACCTGCTCCACAGTCAGCCTGACACAGTTTCAAAAATAATTATCACTTCTCATTTCAGCATCACAATATCCAACAGCTTCATCACATTTTATGTCCACGCTGTGCTGCACCGGCCAAAATATGCAATGTCTCCACGCCAGCCCCAGCCGCTCTCCACACATTCCATCGATTTCCTTTTCTGGAGCCAATTAGGGCCAAGGTCAAGCCCCAAGCTATAGGACTCGAGCTCTACGGGGATCAAGCAACCATCCTGGAGATAGGAGGAGAACAACTCCCTCCCGTAAAACAGATCTTTTACACATTAATGTGGAGACACAATATCAGTATTGATTTCCAGTTGTGCTCTCCAGGTCAACCCATTCAGTCCATTTACGGACCCGACCGCACAGCGTTCTGCTGGTGTGTGTGGACGCTTGTGAGTGGGCGATCAAACACATCCATTTTTTTTCCCACCAGCACCACATGGCCAGATGCAGAGGTGAGAGGACACACACAGGCAGGTGAGGGAGGGCAGGGAGAGCTGGAGGAAGGGAGGAGCACCGACAGCACGACTGTTCAGAAAACGTGCCAGAACTCTCGGAGTGAGCCTCGCTCTCAAACGGGCCTTTGAACCCCATATCAAAGGCAGCCAGAGTCAAGTGATGGCAGCCTACCAGCTTCATGGAGCACACACTAAAGCCCACCAGAGTCACATGCATAGTCTCCAAAAGACTCCACCATAGACACACACACACAGGTTGGTTTATATACCCTGTCGGGACACTGGGGTCATACAGTCAAATATTATCATCCCAGCACTTTCAGAACATTCACCACATCTGCATTTGAACCATTACCACTACCAGCACCGGGAATTCTGAAGTAGCTGCATCCAGAAGGACGTGTGGGTCTGCAGTTCTGTAGTGAAGGAAGATGTAGGTGATCAGGATCAATAACTGATGATAACTGTAGTCTGATCTGATCAATATTTATTGATCTACTCATACAGAAGTGGTGTCTCTCAGGACGGCGTCAGGTTTAACGCAACACGCCAGACGTCTCTGCATGGAGTTGTAGAGGTTCCTAATGGTGTCCTGTGATGATCCATCTCATGCAGCTTGAATGTTCTCACTCAGTTCTGCAGATGGTGTGGTCGGGGTGGAGCGTTGATAGAGCGTCCAATAGCGTCCCACACATTTTCAATCAGGGACAGGTCTGGAGATGAGACCGACCACGGCGTAGTATCTGTGTCTTCAAGACGAGATCTTGAGACGGCAGCAGTGTGTGGACGAGCGTCGTCCTGTTGGAATAGAGCACCGGAGTGTGTGTTCAGAAAAACTAGAACCACTGGTTTCAGAACCTCATTAATGTAACGATGGACTGTTAAAGAGCCTGTTATGGAGACCACAGATGATCTGGCATCGTATTAAACTGCACCCACACCATGACATGTCCTGATCATTGAAGATCAGGGTGAAAGGAGGAGAATAAAGTCTGCAGAGAAACAGATGAACTACAGTCTGGGATTATAGAACCACAAAGTGAGACGTTGGAAGATTTTTTTCTCCTGCAAACGTAGAAAGAACACATTCCTTCATGCATACCTCAGATAACCGCACTGCCTGACACACACCCACACAATCAAAAGGCTGGGGAATGTTTTTTCACTTAACGTCCTTTTTCCCTCACAAAATAATTTCCCGTGAATGTTTCCCACGTCGCAGAAAGACACTGATGAATACACGACTCTCCTGCAATCTGTGGCATTCAGCGGCCTGTGTTTCAGTATAGAGCAGCGCTGCGTCTCTGAAAGGAGAACGTATATGGGGCACAAAGTCAAAAAAGGAAACACTGAACCGGAGCCAGAGCTGAGCATGACCAGGGAACAGAGTCCTCGGAAATGAAACAAGAACAGCGTATGAAAGAAGAAGGACCGAGGCGCCCACCTCGATCTAAATGCTGCGCTCCTGGCAATCTCTACAAGGATGCTTTCAAATTTTAGGCCAATTTTACGTGACGTTCTTGTAGTTTGACATATTTTTATTCACCCAAAAATATTTATAGGAGACACACAAATGAACATGCATTTACTTACACCTACAATGTTTGTTGTTTATTTTACTTTTTAAGAAATCCTGTTGGGAATTGATCATCCAGTGTGTCTGGATTAATTATTTGTAATGATTAGATTGGGAAGGAATATTTATAATTATAAGTTCATAAGTTGTTATGTATGTATGTATATTTTCTCTTCTCAGGACTTTTATTTTGAAATTTGAACCCTGTGTGACCAAAGAAAGAGCAAACAGCCCCTCCCTCCTCATTTTTCTCTGTAACCCACTCTCTCTGATCAGTCAGAGTCTGTATGCAGGTTGATCATCAGCCCCGCCCCCTCTCTCGTTACGTTGTGCATCAGATCTGTAGGTTACTCTGATTCTCGGTTATAAAGCTTAAAAAACAACGTTTAACTGCCTACAAAGTGCGTCTCTCTGACTGTATGAGTTAAAGTAAACAGAATGAGAAACTCACCGCACACCTCTGCCAGACCCCTTTCATCTCTGTGCCCGAGTTCCTCTACACCCTCTCCACCTTCTACACCCCTACATCCAATTATTCTGTCTGCCTTTTCCTGCATCTGGCTCCTGATTCGGGAACATACGCATGATGTTACTGACTGAATCCGTGTTAATAGAAGGCTTAAAGACGAGTGATGAAGTGAAAATGAATGAAAACTTCCTTCCTGTTTGAAGTGGGTCTTTAAAGGCAGATAAAAGAGTGCGGCGCTGAATTCGAAAGTGGAGCGGCGAGGGGATAGAGGCTGGGTTTGAAGTCCTCGTGCCAGATGTGAAGCACACTGAGAAAGAGGCAGCTTAAGAGCAAGAGAGAGAGGCAGCGAGCAGAAGATGAGAGAGCGAGGCAAAGCGAAAGTGAGAGATGTGCTCGAGCCATCAGAACTGAACGTGAACGTGGACCGTGTTCTTCATCTTCTCCATCTGAGCGTCTCTTGTTCTCCACCGCATCGCTCCTCTAATGATGGAGCTCATCATCTGGGGCCTGTTAGAGAGCACGTTTATCATTCACACTCACTGACCGAACACGTGTCATTCCACATGTCCAAATGTTTGTGGACACCCCTTCTAACGCACCCATCGCTGACACAGACGTGCAAATGCACACGCAGCTTATGGGCACCAGAGTCTAGTAGAAGGTCTTCCCAGGACAGTAGAGATTTACTTGTTGAACTGTTGATCAGTTTGGTTTATAGCTCAGAAACCCTGATTCTCAGATTATTAGAATATTTAATTTCAGCTCTGAATAAATTACTAATCAGACAGAATCAACATTAAAACAGAAAACAGCTTCAAATAAATGCAAAAATAATGAATATAAAATGTGATGGTTTTTCTTTTTGAATGTCATTTACAGACGTTATTGAAATGATACACAGAACAGTATCATTTAATTTATTATTTATTTGCTGAATTTCATCATATTTAACTCATAAACAAGTGCATCTCATAGAAATCCCTAAAATGTTATTCCATAAATCATATCTAAAGTGAAATATTTGAATTTGAACCACAAAAAGGACCCTGTTCTTCAGGTTTCTCCTGTAAATGTACAAATCAAACACACGCCTCAGATAAACACCCTGCCCGACTCTTCTTCACTGATCCTTTGATTCTCTCACGAAATCATTTGCCGTCAACGTGTCTCAGGGTCCCGAATACCACTGATAAAGTCACTTCCCTGCACAAACACACTTTCACGATATTCCATTTTTCCAAATGAACTGTACAGAGGTCTGTAACTGGGAATCTGATCAAGGTACGTGTTTTATTGCTTGTTTTTATGTGAAAGTAATCAAAACTCCTCACATTTCTACTAAATATACTATTTATTTACTGAATTTAACATTATTTATATACAAAATACATCCCATATATTACATGTAAAGTGGAATATGTTTTACTGATGATCGGTTTGCTTTACAGCTGATGAAAATCAGGAATCCATCATCTAAAATGATTATAATATTTAATTTTAATTTAATCAAATTAAATTAAATTAGACTGTTTCAGCATTAAAACAGGAAAGGCTTGACGTATTTCACTTTAAATATAATCCATATAAAATATCACAGTTCTTGAATTAAAATATTTATATACAATTATAAATATAATTGAATTTAAATAAAATTTTGGAGATGATAGAATCTAATATGTTTCAGTAATAGATATATATATAATATATAGAGCAAGACTTTTCATTTGGAAAACAAATAAACTGAAATATGAATTTAAGGCCTAAACACACTTTACCTTCCAGACTTCAGGCATCAGTCTGTAGTTTATCTGAGAAACCTGCAGTGCTGGAGGAAATTTTACATATTCATACTGAGTTTCTGCGCCGCGATAACCAGATTAAGCGAAGCGGGAACGATTGGCTTAACTTGACGAGGGAGACCAATCAAGAAGACAGCAGCATGACTGACATCTGTCATGACCGACGTCCCGGTGACGCTCAAATTAAACACTTTCTCTACGCAACACATGACACACACATCACGTTCATTTTGCATTTCATAACATGAAGAATTCAACTGTTGCAAGTCCTGACAGTTAAGAGACGTGCTTATCCAGTTGGAAGATCGCTGTGAAGGTTTGATTGCATTCAGCCGCAGGAGTGAGGCTTTAGGGAGGTAAGGATGTTGGACGAACACCACCCCACCTTAGCCCCAACTCCCCGACTCAACCCCCTCAAAAGTCCTGGATGGAGCTCCATCATTCCAGAGAACACAGTTCCACTGCTCCTCAGCTCAGTGCCGGGGGTCTTCATACCCCTCCTTAGAAGTGTTGACAAACATACAGCGTATCTGGAAAAGCGTAAACATCAGATAAAGGTTTACAGACTCGTAATTCGGGAAGATTCCAGACCTCCATCAGCTCAATGCCAAAATTACAGCGTACCCTCCTGCTGCTGATACCATTCTAATTATACGAGTGTCAGGGTTAAGGTGCTGCTGCATGCATGAGCGCTGTGATATTGGATTGACACAATGTCTAGATGGGCTCTAATCACGCTTCACGCTGCCTCCTCAGCGATTACATGATTGGTTTCATCTTTGTCTTCCATGTTTGCTCAGCCCGAAACACGATCCGACATTACAGGACAAAGCAGCGCCTTTCGTTTCCAATCACGTCTCCAAGTGACATGTTCATCACACCACAACCTGAAGAAGGAAGATGGAAAGCACACATTTTTAAAGTGGTGCCGGGGGGCACACGCTTCAGCGGGACTGTAGACTCTCTATCTCGCTCTGTCGGAGCTGCTGGAGTAGGCAGCGGTTTGAAAGCTCCTGTCCAGTTGTACTTATCAGCTCTGATCCACGGCCCCTCCAGCTCCTCCACTCCAGAGGGAGCCAATCCCATGGCCAGGCCAGACATTAGTTCCGCAGCGCAGAGCACTGCTCAAGTACGAGAACCCAGACAGACAAGATTCGAGCCTCAGTGCGTCCTCAGCAGACCTCTGTGTAAGATCTGAGAAATGCACTGCCTCTGGAAGCTGCTGAAGGTACAGGGATAGATCAAGAGCTCCTGAATTTTCTGGACAATAAATGCAACTTTTAGTAAGACATATCAAGGAAACGTCCCCAAGGTGTGTGTTTAAACCAATGCCTGGAGAACACATGGGCACAATGGTTCCGTTCCTTTCTGTTATATAGAAATGAAGCTAAAAGTAGATCAGCAGAACCAAATCAAACTAACAAGACACTGATCATTTATTTACTGATGAAGATGATCAGTGTTTATATCTGTGAGGGTAAACGTCTGTGACCCCCTGCTTTCAGTATCTGCTGTGTCTCCTCTTGTGCAGCAGTAACTGTATCTAAACGTTTCCGTAACGGTTGATCAGTCCTGCACTAATCTTCATTCCTCCAAACAAACCAGCTTCAGCTCTGTGATGTTGGTGGTTTCCTCCATCAACTGCTGCTTCAGCTCCTTCACAACATCTCTACTGGATTAAGATCAGGACTCTGATTGGGTTGTTCCAGAACATTACCTTCATTCTTCTCTAACATTCTTTGGTAGAACCACTTCTGTGCTTAGGGTCATTGTCTTTGTGCATGACCCACAATCTCTTGAGTTCCAGCTCACAGACAGTCTCGACATTTCCCTTTAGAATTGATTGGTATATTTTAGAATTTATTGCAATTTCCTCCATTTGTACAGAATCTGTCTGACTAGAGAGTTTGATCTCCACCAGTCAGACACAGAGATGGTTTTGTAACCTATTCCAGTCTGATGAGCATCATCAACTCTTCTTCTGAGCTCCTCAGAAATCTCCACTCTTCGTGTCCTAATACACTTCCACAAACATGTTTTGTGATGATCAGTCTTCGATCGATCCCTGACCTTTAAATAAAACAGCCCACTCACACCTGAATGTCTCCCATTGGACACCAATGACTCTAATTACATCTTCAGATGATCTGATGATCCTAAAGGTTCCTCTTGTTTAAAGATTTGATTCTCCTTACCTACATGTAGGACTTGTACGTCTCAGAAACTTCATTTGGGTTTATAGAAACTCTAACCCACTAGAAACTTTTTTAAAGAGGTGTCAGGACATTCACCTGACAACCGAATCCAGTCCAAAACTTTAATCAGGTCTTCTTATGCCGACCGTGCCGGGCGCAGCTGCTGTAGGAGCTTTGCAGAAGCGTCCAAATTCCTACCTTGTCAGTACTCCAGCGAGAACGTTTTTAATTGAAGCCTTATTTCTTTCCTAAACCTGCTTTTCCCGAAATGTTTATTTATTTCCAGCCTCACTTCCAACGCCCACTTCCAGGCCTACTGTGCATTCTTATCAAGCGGAAGACCAGAGGGTCTGCAGAAGCGAAGAATAATTTTCACCTAGCGGCTGGAGAGCTTATTCCCCCTTCAGGTCACACTTATTTACAGGCACAACTGGAGAACTGTTTACAGTTATTTTTCCTGTATCTCGCCGGGCGACTGCAGGGAGGTCCCGTTTCCACCACGTCTGATTAAAAACGCTCAAGCTGAGCGGGCCTTTGGAAGCGACGCGAGTCTGCGGTGGGATGGAA
This sequence comes from Acestrorhynchus altus, assembly GCA_034509495.1. NCBI lineage: Eukaryota > Metazoa > Chordata > Actinopteri > Characiformes > Acestrorhynchidae > Acestrorhynchus > Acestrorhynchus altus. The sequence goes on from CM067512.1 coordinate 33,103,805, forward strand.
CAGCCCAAGAAATGATCGACATCTGTGGTTGTGTTTGCTGTGCATGTCTGTGAAAGAGAAGACAGGTGAAGACTGCACCACCCACACAGCTGGTGAATCATTAGAGTAACAGACCTCTCCGTACGCTGGTGTTTTCCTCTCGTTACCTTGTTAGCGCTGAGATTAGTGCTGACGTGTGATGCACAGCGGCAGACCCCCGGAGCCTCTGCCTCCGCCACGCAGAGCAGAACTCTCCTCCACCATGCTCCTTCACTTCCTCGTCCAGCTACTAACTGGGACCTGTGCGTCCTTGACCTCACTTCATTCAATATACGGTATAGGCTATACACCAATCAACCATAACATTATGACCACTGTCCGTTTTATCAGCTCCTCTTACCATACAGGAGCACTTTGTAGTTCTTCGATGGTCAGAACCCCACAGGACCACCACAGAGCAGGTATTATGTGGATGGTGGGTCCTTCTCAGGACTGTGGGAATGACACAGCAGTGCTGCTGGAGTGTTTAAACACGGTGTCCACTCACTGTCCACTCTATTAGACACTCCCACCAAGTGTCTCCACCTTGTGGATGTAAAGTCAGAGACAGAAGCTCATCTGTTTCTGCACAGTTTGTGTTGGTCGTCCTCTAGTCCTTCATCAGTGCTCAAAGGACGCTGCCCACAGGACGCTGTCGGCTGGACATTTCCGGTTGGTGGACCGTTCTCTAGTCTCTGAAGAGATGTACTGCCAATAGAATAGGACTCTCTGGAGCAGATAAACACCAACCAGTTGAACCTGACTTGGTTAGAAGGGTATAAAGCCCCCTCCTGGCTCTACTTATCACTGAATGCAATCAAACCCTCACAGCAATGCTCCAGAATGTAGATTTCCCTGGCCAGTAGAAACAGTTACTCCAACAAAAGCCGGATGAACCCTTCTAAACACCCTTGATCTCAGAAGAAAGTGTGAATGAGTGGGTGTCCAAATACTTTTGTCCGTATACCGCATCACATTCTGTCTTGAGGAAAGCTTCCCGAGTGAGAAACAAGAACGGAAACAAGTGCAGTTGTGTTTGCAAGCAACAATGAGCGGAATAATCCTATATATTAATCTACAGCCGTCTCCTGTAGTTTCTCCTATATGACTTAAAACCCAGCGTCCCTCATTACGGTCCCGGTCCAGCCCCGCCCCTCGTGCTCACCTCAGCACTATATACGTTCCTCTGTGGACCCCTCTCCGCCGAACAATAGCAACACCCCTACTTTTAATCATAGCAGCAGTCAGGGGGGAATGGGCCTCCGCCACCTTTCCTCCTCTCTCCATCTTGCATTTTTTCCCCCTATCTTCATTTTCTCCCTCTCTCACTCCCCAAAGTCGAGGTGATGAATGGGCGCAGGCTGGCATCTCGATGCCCACCGGCGAGAGTCGAGGGCCCTTTTCAACAGCTCTCCTGGATCAGGAGGGGAAAGCAGATTAATTAATCCAGCAGGCTGGGAGGCAGGACACACTGGGTATAGAGTTGTGTGTGTGTGTGTGTGTGTGTGTGTGTGTGTGTGTGTGTGTGTGTGTGTGTGTGTGTGTGTGTGGTGGGGGATTGAGGTTGATGAGCTCTTTAAATAAACGCCACAAGGGTACACACTAGAGTAGCCAGAGGCAAGGCGTATGAGACTGTCCTTGACCTCTAAGCACACTACCTACACTCACACTCTCTCTCTCTCACACACACACACACACACACACACACACACCTGCCTCAGACAAATACTACCAACAGCCAGACGTGAGGGGGTGGGTAATGTGTACAGGTCTATTCTTAAATGCACGCCGCGCTGCTGCCCCCCGTCATCATCGCTGCAGCATCCGATAGTGTAGCAGAGAGGAAAAAGATCCGAGTGCCCTGACCACCATTCCGTCCTTCAGACCTGCTGAACATGCCCTTGTCAGCCTGATCCTGCCATCAGGAACTCTGGAGATCAATCCAAATCACAACAAATCATCTAGCCATAACTTTCCAGCCCAAAATGTTCATCACCCTCCTTCTGAAAGTCCAAGTCATCCAGAGATTAAATCATTTCTTCAAAGGAGGCCGAAGAACTGTCTTTGAGAGGAACCCAGAAGAAGGAAAGTAGTGCTGGACAATGAGATCTCAAATCAGCTGCAATTAAAATAAGCAGAATAATAATTAAAATGTAATTAGCATTAATACTAAAAATGTATTTACCATTAAACAGATATACTTATTAAACAAAAGCTGTCAGGAACCGTTGACTCTGAACGGCCCTCTAGTGGATGCACGGCTGAACATCCTTCCAAACAGGACATTTCGCATGGAACTGGGCCTTAAGAGTCCTGAAGGACCAGTCTGCTTACACACCTACACCAGCAGACAAACACCCGCCCAAAGTAATCACCCACTACATCCTCCTCCCTACGAGGATACAATGTCAAAGCCAAGGCTGGAGAGTCCACAAGGAGACGATAAGAGCGGAGGAGGGAACCCAGAGGAAAATAGAGGACAGAGGGGTATTCCCATTTGTCTCCCACCCCAACGGACGAGTCCGCTGACCCACATAGAGCAGACAGGAATAGCAACAGGGTGGAGGAAGAGCAGACATAAAGGAGTGAGTCAGAGAGAAAGGGGTGGATGAGTGAAGTCTCTCCGGGGGACAGCCCACATACAGTGCCTTTCACGTCTGTAGACAAGGTAGAGCGAGAGGAAGCTTCAGGACAGAGGAACAAGAAACACAGTCTGCATCAGCCCAGCTTATTCCTAACTGCATCCGTCAGCTGTGTCCAAATGTTTGTGGACACCCCTTCTAATGAATGCATTCAGTTACTTTGCATTCATTAAGTTGCTGCCACAGATGTGCAAAGGCACACACAGACACACACTGAGCTGTGGGACGGTGGCTTCTGGAATGAAGGCACTCAATCCAGTATTTCGTTGTTGCTGAATGCAATCAAGTCCTCACAGCAATGCCCCAAAAGCTGGTAGAGATCCTTCCCTGGAATGTAGAGACAGTTGCTCCAACAAAAGCAGGATCAACTCTTTATAATACCCTTGATTTCAGGTGTCTCAATACTTTTGTCCTAATAGTGTACATGTTCTCCTCTCACATGATGCCACCACTCTTCTTGAACCCAACAGTTGAGGTTCTACTCTTCCAAACTCTTGTGTAACCAAACGTCGAGGTTCTACTCTTCCAGACCTAACAGTTGAAGCTGTCTTCTTCTAAGTCCAACAGCTGAGACTCTGCTCTTCTTGAACCAAAAGTTGAGGCTCTACCTTTCCTGATCTTACAGTTTAGGCTCAATTCTTCTGGAGCAAACATTGAAGGTTCTACTCTTCTGGACCCAACAGTTGAAACACGACTCTTTGAAACCCAACCATTGAAGATCTACAACATTCTCTCCACCTATTGATCAGAGCTGTCTGGGGCGGGAGCAGGAATGAACATAAGGAGGACGGTGCTGTGTTCTGGACCAGTGCAGAGTTCTGTGCAGTGTAACTGGAGCAGAGGCAGAGATGTTCATAGCTGTGACCAGTATACCAGCTTACCCTACACCTGCAGAACCGTTCAGATCATAAATTACACCTGAGCTGGATTGAGATCAGATCTTATCACTAATGAACTTCTCCAGAGTGTATTTACCTGCTGGTTGTCTCAGCATCCGAGTGTGATGACTGTAATCACACCTGACAAACCGCACAAAGGGACTGGACAAGACTACAAGGAGTCAAAATGCTGCTAAAGGGTTCGATACAGTACCAAATGTTCTTTGACTTACTCAAAGGGGTTCTAGGTAGGATAACACAGGCTCTTTACGGATAAGCTGCTTGCAAAACCACGCACATTTTATCCCAAAGGTACTTGACGGTGTTTCTCCTCTCCGGGGAACCACGAGAAGAGTAAACACCTTAATATCTGTAGGTCCACTTTAAAGAGTTGACTAATCGGACTAATCTGTCTAGATACCTTTGACAACCTAGTGTGGCCTCGTACAACAAAACGACTGATGTGGCAGCAGTTCCAATCATGTTGACTTTATCCGAATGATTTAATTATCTCAGCCACTTAGGAGTTGACACGCTATCTGTCAAGCTCCAGATTTGAGCGTGCAACCTGATTAGAGCCCGACACAGAAATGTTCTAACCCTGGTACGGCTCAGACTCCACCTGGCATGAAAATCAGTCCCCAAAAAAACAACAAAACCAGCCGAATAGCTTGTAAAATGGATTGCTCTGGAGCGCGATCAGAGAAGGCCTTTCATGCCAAATGCTATGCAGAAATCTGTAGCCTTGATGAAAAAATTCACAAACAACACCTCAGGTTTCAACATCAGAGAGGAAAAAACCCACACGGCATTCAATGGACCAGTGAATGATTGGATTTTCACTTTCTTTTCACAGCAGATTTTCTTTCTCTGCATTCATATCTGTCCTAGTCTTCGGTGGGCTCGCATTGAACAGCATCCCGAGCAGCACAAAAGCAGAGAATATTACGGTGAGAAAGGAGAACGAAGAGAAAGGTCATTGTGTCCTTCTAAGGGAGAGCTAGACCAATGTTCCCCTCTTTTTACGGTGCAACAAATGCACTTTCACAAAGCAGCTTCCTGGCACCTCTGAGAGAGAGAGAGAGAGAGAGAGAGAGAGAGAGAGAGAGAGAGAGAGAGAGACAGAGAGAGAGAGAGAGAGACAGAGAGAGTATTTTCATGAGCTTCAAAAGACTTGTCTCACAGGCGTCCATAGTGTCTTATCAAGTTCTATCTTGTGAGCCAATCAAACCGAGCAGCTGGAATAAAAGCAGACGTTATTTTACTGCCAAAACGTCGGGAGTGATTTTTAATGGAAGAGTAGAAACTCATTCAGCACTTCAGGATTTCATTTCGTCACATGATAAATAAATAAGCTCATTCAGATTTACCACGACCTTGCTCAGGCTCAGGTTCTAGTACCAAACTGCGCTCAGATATATCATGATCTCGCACGATCTTAAGGTTCTAATGTTGAGAGCGTGTGCACACTCAGACTCCTCCTGCACGCTGGTGGACAGCTCCATGCTCTCCTGCAACAAAGCTGTCAAAAGCTGTGCTTCTGTAATTATTGCTGCCATTCCTCTACATCCCCTCCTACACACACACACACACACACACACACACACACACACACACAGTTTATTTAACGTAGCATTACAATGTGCTATACTCATTCCATCTCGCAACTATCTGTAATTTATCTGCATCTACTGAGTGTTTTTACAATGTTTTTATTTACAATGTTTACATCGTATAAATTATACTGTGGGTTTATCAATTTTTTGTTTTGCTATTCGTTTGTTGCTGTAACACAGTGAAGGTCTCCACTGTGGGACTAATAACGGATTATCTTACCATATGTACACACACACACACACCATCTATCCATCTCTCTCATATATGTACACAAACATGCCCCCTGCATACAAATATAATTAATATAATACCAATATAATACATATTATTACTCATATTAGAAATTAATCGTGTTATCCGAGTCCGAGGTCTCAACTGAGACGTGCAACCTTCTGACATGATGTGTATTTATAGGCACAGCTGCTTTTAAGGCTTTTAACAGAATCTCTTACGCAGAAAATATCCTCATCGAGCTTCAGACACTACAATCCAAACGATTCTAGCTTCGATTCTGTCAAATACGACACTTTACTGGATATCGAATCAAGGACCAGTACAATTCAGTACAACAGTCCAGCCCTGAAAGGTCAGGAGAGCAAACAAACCCCCGAGTCCCTCTGTAGAGACACAAGGATGAATTAATAATACTTAAAACAGTGGGGAGGACATTTCAACAGTCTGAAAGCACTGCATCGAGAGTGTTGGGAACAGAACTTCTAACCATCACACTACTAACAGTAAGTGCAGATTGTGTTAAATTGGCTGTTTTGATAAATATATTAATATGTACATTTACTTTATTGAATTTAATAAAAATGCAATCATTTTTACTCTTTCTAATGATTCGATTGACTGAGCAGTAAACATGCACTGGAAGCTCTGGCACTCAAACTGGTTTTTAATTCAGTTGGACATTATAGCTGTTCGTTATGGTATGTGTATGGTGTCTGTAGGTTACTCTGATCCTGAGTTATGAAGCTGACGCTAACTGAAGCATCATGCATCTTCTCTGGAGAAGGAAGTTCATGTAAAATAAGAGTAATGACATGTGATTTTCGAGCATTTCAACTGGTCCATTCATCCAGAAGAGTTAACACAGTTCAAACCATGGAGACACGTTTTCATTGGACAGCGATATGTGTTTTGCAGGTGATCAAATTCATATTTGTGTGTAAAAGTCGTACAATAACGCCTCAGAAGGTCAGAAGGAGCTTTCGGGAATCCGACGCCGAACAGGATCAGGGTGCTGGGAAGGTTCTACCATCCAGTTTACTTTAAAGCCCGTGTTGTGATGGTCTGTAACGGCTGTTACACGGCTGTTACGGGGAATCACACTCGGAGGCCTCTCAGACGTATTTACAGAACAGAAGCCCAATGTCCTTTACGCCGCTCTACGGCGCCGGGACACGGTGCGCTCCGTGATTTCTCTCTCTCGACTGCCAGTGGAGGAAGATCTGCGGTTCTGTTCAGTTCACCTCAAGAAAAGTGCAACAAATCCATCTGCTCGAATAAAATAATAAACACAGTGAGGTGAGCTCTGCCTGTCTTCTGATCTGGAACAGAGAAGAGCCCTGCAGCCCACATACTGCACATACCGCAGCCTGACCCATTTCTACAAAGAACTACAGCAGAACCCCAGCAACCCATCCAAACGTGTCAGAAACAGAATGCACAGAGCCATCCCACGGGTTCTCCTGGCTACTGCAGCCCAGGAAACACAATCATCTGCAGCAGCTATATATAGAGCTCTACTACGCTGGGCACAGCTGGAATGAGCTCGCTGGCGGCTCTCTCTCCACGACTTAATGCTCCATCGACTCGGTCACTGCTTTCTCAGTATCAGTGTCCAGACACTTACCGAGCGCCATTAACAGTGGCTCTGATGACTCCTTCTGGAGTCCCAACACTGCTGAACTCTACACACTCCTGGTGGTGTGTGTTGCGCTGGAGTGGATCAAACACAGCAGTGCTGCTGGAGTGTTTAAACACTGTGTCCACTCACTGTCCACTCTATCAGACACTCCTACCGAGTGTCTCCACCTTGTAGATGTAAAGTCAGAGACAGAAGCTCATCTGTTTCTGCACAGTTTGTGTTGGTCGTCCTCTAGTCCTTCATCAGTGCTCACAGGATGCTGCTCACAGGACGCAGTCGGCTGGACGTTTCTGGTCGGTGGACTGTTCTCGGTCCAGCAGTGACACTGAGGGGTTTAAACACTCCAGCAGCACTGCTGCGTCTGATCCACTCGTACCAGCAACACACACTAACACACCACCACCATGTCAGATTACAATGTATGCACAGAAACACTCGTTGAGTGAGTGTGTGTGGATGCCTTCGTGATGTGCCCTGAGAGGAATTGTCCCCATCTTGCACTTAATGATCCTGGGTAGGTTCCAGACCCACCATAACCCTGATAAACCAACATATCTAGAACATTTTGAAGTGGCCCAGGAGGGCAGCAGAAACAGCACCCCCTACAGGCGCCCTGCTGTTCAACCCTGCTGCCCCACAATGAGCTCAGATGAGCTGATCTCAAATTACGCAGCCAATAAGGGGGACGTGAGAGGGGGACGTGTTTTATTCACATCGTCTTTGTATTTATCCCCCAGAAAAAGAGACTAATAAAATATTTATCACGCCAGGCAACTGTTCGTGTCGAGATGAATCCATGTCTGACATTAAAAGCTCGGGAAGAGGAGGAGGAAGAAGATGAAAAGAGAGAAAAGGGGAAGAGTGACGTGCATCACTGCAGTGATGATGTTAAGAGAAGTGTGTGTGTGGGGGGGGGGGGGGGGGATGGGGGCAATGGAGGGCTGAAGGAGAGCGGAAAAAGAAGCTGGAGGCATGAAACTGGAACTCCAACGATCCACCATAAAATTCCAGCAGATAACAAGAGGAGAGAGGGGGCGGAGTTTAAAAAAAGGATAAATATGGAAATATAAATATGAAAAGGAGGGAAGCTTGCTGTACACTGTGATACAGAACACAAAGCGGTGCTGGAAAGTTCTGGAACCCTTCAGAATGTTCCGTATTTCTGGATGAACGTAACGTAGAAGTCCTACATGTAGACAAACCAGATCAAACAAATGAGACAAAAATATAACATTTGATCATTTATTTATGGATTTATGGAGGAAAACGATCCAATACTCCAGATCTGTGAGGGCAGAAGTATGTGAACCTTCAGGATCAGTAGATCCAAAGCTGAATTAAATCAGCAAACTCTACAGTAAATGTCAGGATGTCTGTTTGTGAGCTGAACCCGGAGAGAAAGTGGGTCATGCAGAAAGACAATGACCCTAAGCACACAAAGAAGGTTAAAGCAGAATAAAGTTAATGTCCTGATCTTAATCCAGTAGAGATGTTGTGAAGGAGCTGAAGCAGCAGTTGATGGAGGAAACCACCAACATCACAGAGCTGAAGCTGGTTTGTGGAGGAAGGAACTCAGATTAGTGCAGGACTGATCAACCGTTACGGAAACGTTTAGATACAGTTATTGATGCAGAAGAGGAGACACAGCAGATACTGAAAGCAGGGTCACAGACGTTTACCCTCAGATATGAAACTCTTATCATCTTCATCAGTAAATAAGTGATCGGTGTGATATTTTTCTCTGGTTTGGTGCACATTTATATAGAAATTCTGAAAATTCTAAAGACTTTAAACTTACAATCTGAATTCTTTTGATTGACTGTGATGAAAATCCTACAGCATGAACCTGCCTTACGGTGTCACATCACTCCAGCTACTGGACATGTCCGTGGTGCTGAAACTGACAGATCAACCAGCGGCACTGGAGCAGAGGTCCCTCGGAGCTCCATTTGTGCGTGTGCGAGGGTACGAGTGTGTGCGTCAGGGGTGGCACCGACCTGACAATCACAGCACTCTCACTGTCTCCCCTGCCACTCACACGGCGGATAGCAGTGAAGTGAAACTGAAGACCCCAAGGACACCGCGGCACCTCTTCTGAAGGTGTAGCCAGCGCTGCATGCAGTGAGTGACAGGCCTCAGGTGAGAGAGAGCGGCAGGTAAAAGCGAGCGAGCGAGCGAGGTGCCAAAGGTTCAGCACTCAGCAGGAGATCAAGCGAGTGCCGTCTGACGCTACACCCACACTTGGTTGGACTACACCTTATTCTCCACCCCTGCCATTACGGACACAGGGCACGTGCTGACACCTCCTCGAATTGCAGTCTGTCACAGCGGGCCATTAGTCCACTGCCTCTGAGGGAATCCCAGAGAGGGAGGCTGAAGATGCTGGAGCTGAGCTAACAGGCTTCCCCAGGAGGGGTGGAGTGGGTCTCTCTGAAGCTGTATGGGGTCATGTGGTCGGGAACAGATAGCTCTCTGAAATGCACAGGAGGCAGATCCTGTGGGACTAAGCTTCCAGAGCTTTCAGCACAGAACAGGTTGATATGCCGGCACAGCTGGCAAGAAATAGCCTTCGGGCTCCAAAGTGGTGCTCCTGGCTAAACGGCTATCACAGTTCAGAAGTTCATATCTCAGCGGCGCTGGAGGCAGCTGCGGCTCACAGTCCGAGAGAGCACCACCGGCCGTGCTCTCGGGGTGAGGAGGACCTGGAAACGATATGTGCTTATCATTAGGCTGGAGCAGCGAACATCATCAGAGCAGTGTGGAGCAGGGCAGAGAGCAACGTGGGCTCAAATGGACTGTGGATTTCTAATGTAGATGAACATGATCTTGGTCATCTTCTCATATGTTTGTACCACAGGCTGGTCAATGTGATATTTGTACCAACAAAGATCTCAGAATTCACTTCATAACACAATGTAAATATTACCATCATACGTATGTTTGATTCCTGAGCTGCATTATGAGCATCACCATGAAACCTACACAGATCGGCCATTACATTAGTACCACATGACTAATACTGAGTATTGACCCCTTGTATGTACACATATGATACCTAATATTTACAGTTTTCTACTCTCGCTGTCCAGCTTCTGATCACACAGGAGCACTTTGTAGTTCAATGATCAGGACCCCACAGGACCACCACAGAGCAGCTATTATGTGGGTGGTGGGTCATTCTCAGCACTGCAGTCACACTGACATGGTGGTGGTGTGTTAGTGTGTGTTGCTGGTACCAGTGGATCAGACACAGCAGAGCTGCTGGAGTGTTTAAACCCTGTGTCCACTCACTGTCCACTCTATCAGACACTCCTACCGAGTGTCTCCATCTTGTAGATGTAAATTCAGAGACAGAAGCTCATCTGTTTCTGCACAGTTTGTGTTGGTCGTCCTCTAGTCCTTCATCAGTGCTCACAGGACGCTGCTCACAGGACGCTGCTCACAGGACGCTGCTCACAGGACGCTGCTCACGGGACGCTGTCAGCTGGACGTTTCTGGACGGTGGACTGTTCTCGGTCCAGCAGTGACACTGAGGGGTTTAAACACTCCAGCAGCACTGCTGTGTCTGATCCACTCGTACCAGCAACACACACTAACACACCACCACCATGTCAGTGTGACTGCAGTGCTGAGAATGACCCACCACCCACATCATATCTGCACTGTGGTGGTCCTGTGGGGTCCTGATCATTGAAGATCAGGGTGAAAGGAGGAGAATAAAGTCTGCAGAGAAACAGATGAACTACAGTCTGAATTATAGAACCACAAAGAGCTCCTGTAAACAACACTCACACTTGGACGTCACCGGCTCATACACAGAGAATGTTCTAAAATTCAGCAAAAAAAAAAAAAAAAAAGATGCACTGTCTGGCTTCTCGTGTCCCGAAGGAAGCACACGCTTGCCTTCGCACTCGGGGGTTGGTTGGTAGAGGAGCTTCAGACAGAAGGTTGGAATTGGCAGCAACTAACACTGGGAAGATAACAGGGCACGAATCCAACAAACAAACCAGAAAACGAGAGAAAGAAGCTGTTTCAGCTCAGACGGATCTACAGCTCTGTGAACAGGTAGTAACAAAAGAGCTAAGACCAATTCATTCCTGGACTCTCAGCAGGCCATCTTCAGGGAGCCCCGTCCATGAACTGGGAGATTAAAATCGATATGAGGCTGATGCTGACAGATGGCAGGGAGCAGGTCTACAGCAGTAGGTCTCGATCAGGAATGAGGAGGGCTGGGAGGGCTGGGAGGAGAGCGCTGCTAAAAGAGCTGAGTGTCGAGAATGGCAGCGAGCTCATTTCTGGGTAATGGATGAATTGTGAAATGCTGATGGCAACCCCCAGCCGAGCCTGGCAGGACATTTGTCTCCAATTCCAAACAGAAATCCAGACAGGCTCTCGTTTTCACTTTTATTCCTCTGCACTTTACACTGCTGGGGTGCCAGCGGCCTGACCCCGCTCAAATCTGACCTCTGAGTCCGAGCACGTACTGCATACGTACGACATCCGTGCAGGAGGTAAGACAGCCGTCCACAGGACGTCCACAGGTATCTGGATGTGGCCTCTTCTTTGAAAGCAGATCCCAGTCCCATCTGTGTGTCACTACATGATGTACAATCATGCTAAAATTAACAGCAGTATTGACCACTGCGGTGTTGGGTTTCGGCCCGTTCAAACACAGCCCCCCCCCAAGGAACGAATCGACACTGACTCCGTCACACACCGACCTCTATCGGGTATCAAACGACTCCAGTTCCCATATGACCTGCATATGTCCTGCACAGTCAGAGTGAGTAACAGCTCTCCAACGTGGGGGTTCGGTTTATTTGTCCCACCTTCAAAAGCCGCGCCTCCCACCCAGCTGAGCACTAATGAGGACAGTGAAATGTTAAACTCAGCGAGCAGCTCTGAGCCCAGACACGACGTGACTGAGCTCCCCAGCTCCCCTCTGATAGACGTTTCACTCTCTCTCACTCTCTCTTTCTCTCTCTCTCTCTCTCCCTCTCTCTCACTCTCTCTCTCTCTCTCTTTCTCTCTCTCTCTCTCTCTCTCCCTCTCTCTCATCTCTCTCTCCCCCTCTCTCTCCTCTCTCTCTCTCTCTCTCTCTCTCTCTCTCTCTCTCCTCTCTCCCTCTCTCGTTCACTCACACACTTGTTTGTACAGAATGTACAAGGTGTAAACATCTTCCAACACACATTTCCTGGCTGATTGGTCGAGATGGTTAAACTAGTTCAAACTGGTTCCACCAGATTAGTACAAAGAATGTTTTGTTTGAGTTTGATGGTTAAGCTGGTCTACACGCAAGACCAGCCTGAACAAACTGTATGGCCAAGCTTGACCACGCTGACTGACCAGGATAATCAACAAGACCAATCTGGATTAGCAAATTGACCAACACTATGTTTAAGCTGGTCAAATATCATGACCAGTAAACCAAGCTGTATGACCATGACCACCAAGACCAAGCTGGTCAATCAGCGACCAGTTACCCAACCGTAGCGGAGTCAGGATTGGATTCTGGCCTGGTTTGGCTGGTCTACTAGCAAGACCAACCTGACAAAGATAATCAACCAGCATGGCCATACTTGACTTGACCATACTGATTGACCAGGATAACCAGCATGACCACACTGGCTTACCAGTTTGACCAGCCTAACTATGTTGGTTGACCAGCTTGACCACCAAGACCAGCTGGTCCAAGCAACGCTGACCAGCATGACTAAGTGGTAGGACTATAAGGGTAGCTCCCAATCTTGGTGCTGGAGGACCCCCTGCATTGCATGTGCCCCTACAACAGATCTGACCATCCAAAGACCTCCACGAGGTGTTCTGTGGTCTCTGCCACCCAGACTGACGTTACAGCAGATCCTTCAGAGTCCTGATCTGCAGTCTACACTGTGAGTTTTGGAACTGTTGGACCACTTGCTAGGTTCTGACCACTACATCTGTGTCAGCAATGGGTGCATCTTAAAGTATGGATTCATCAGAACACCTCAACATACTGAACAAGAACCTACGGGCATTAGACCTGCAGGCGTGCGTCACCCGTACATGGGAGTCGGTCCAGCCACATTAGAAATGCTGGTGGTGGGCAGGTGAGCTGTCACCGCGGGGCGTTCTTTACCTGAAACTTCACATGTTTATTATGTTTTATAATTGCGTTCTACAGACGTGTGGAGTGTATTTATTAGAGCTGCTGTTGTGTGAAGGCTCCCGACCGTACGAGCCAGCAGGTTGTTTGTGGTGAAGACAGTGCGAGGAAATGGATGGTTATGTAAGGCAAAGGCAGAAGAGTGGCTGGTGTAATTAGACTGGCGGGCTGGCTGTGATCCAGTCTGCCAGCCCCTGATCCGGCCACCTGTTGGCACACAGAGCTGTCTGAGGCAGGTTAATTAGATGAGCTCGAGGAGGGTAGATAGAACGCACATCAACAAACACACACATGCGGTCATAGTAGCACTCAATCACACACACCAGCACGTTCATGCCTCACCTTGGCAACACCCACAAAAGCACCTTACACGGCACACAATACCACCAGCTAGGCGCTCATACAGATCCAACTCTGCTCTGCAAAGAACTGGAAAAGTGAAGACTTTTCACAAGCTTTCACTATTTTCACATTATTTCATGGTTGATGATCGTCTGGACTCACTGTACAACACATTGGTCACCATTCCTGTCTAACCTCATGACCTCAACGTACTTTAGGAGATGTAAACGTACCACAGTGATATCGATTCAGTCTTGTAGTCAGTTTTAATATATATGTATGTATCCGGTCTGTAGGTTACCCTGATCCTGAGATATGACCACCACACCAGCACGTGCCACCCACAAAACACGGATCTGTCATAGCATGTAAATTCTTGCTCCTCATCAGGAGTCCAAACATATCATCTGAGTGTCTCACTCTGATTATCAGCCTTTTAAAACAGTGGTATGCGTCGAACTAAATCTGATCAGGCAGTAAATCGGATCCTGATCCAGTCGTTTAAAATCAGCCTCAGAGCACGTTTATTAACACGAACTGGACTTTCCCAAAAGCTTCCTCACAGCGATGATTCTTAAATGGCCAAGTGAGCATCACACTGACCACTCTCTCTACTGGTTAAGATGATCTTAACACTAAGAAGCTTTGGGAACTGGGCCCTGATTTCCTAATGGTCAGCAGTAGTCGGCCAGTCCCCTCCTCAGACGGCCTGCGGAGGAGAGCTGACTGCTTAAAAACCTCTGTGAGTTATGTGTGAATGTGACCGCCTGGGCTGACCCTGTCCACACTGTCCCCGTCACAGCCATCTTCTGAGGGCTCAGATCTGGCATTCAGCGAGGCTTCAGTGACTCTTATAAAGAGAAGTGCTCACACACACACACACACACACACACACTACATGCGCCCTTTCGAGGTAGCTCTCAAAAAGCAATTTTTCTGATGAAAAAAGGAACCTTTATCTCCTAAAGAGTCAAACATTCTACGCAGGCAATAAAATACACACACACACACACACACACACACACCTGGCCTTTTACACACTCACACACACACTCAAACACATCAAGGGTCCTTATTGAGAGGATCCTATTAGTGACTTTACCAGCAACCTGCCAACCAACCAGGGCCAGTTCGTAATGTAATGCTCTCTCTCTCTCTCTCACACACACACACACACACACTCACACTGTTACACCACTGACTCGTAACACACTCCATATTTTTAACACTGACCCTAACACCTGACCCTGTTACCCTAACACTGACCCTAACACTCCACACTGTTACACCACTGACCCTAACACACTCCACACTGTTACACCACTGACCCCTAACACACTCCACACTGTTACACCACTGACCCCTAACACACTCCACACTGTTACACCACTGACCCATAACACACTCCACACTGTTACACCACGGCCCCTAACACTCCACGCTGTTACACTGACTAACACACTCCACACTGTTACACCACTGACCTGTAACTTTCCGTGTTGAAACTTTGTCATAAAGCATTGTTTGAATGAAAAATGTAACAACAACTGAACTGAACAGTAGGTTACAATTATAATTATTAAACATATTGTGCCTCTAATGACATTATTATTGCTATTATTGTATTATTATTATTGTATTATTGTTATTATTATTATTGCTATTATTATTATTATTATTATTATTGTTGTTGTTGTTGTTGTTGTTACTATTATTATTAGGAGCTGTTGCTGTTGTCATCAGGGTACTTGTTAATACTACTGGTATGAGTGCTTTGTTGAGAGAGAGATAGTGAGTGTGAGTGAGAGAAGAGGAGAGAGAGAGAGTGAGTGGTGAAGAGAAGAGAGAAGAGTGTGTGAGAGAGAGAGAGAGAGAGAGAGAGAGAGAGCGTGAAAGAGAGAGAGAGAGAGAGTGTGAGAGAGAGAAGAGAAGTGAGTGAGAGAGAGAGAGAGAGTGTGAGAAGAGAGAGAGTGAGAGAAAGTGTGAGAAGAGAAGTGTGAGAGGAAGAGAAGAAGAGCAGTGAGAGAGAGAGAAGTGTGAGAGAGAGAGAGAGAGAGTGTGAGAGAGAGAGAGTGCAGTTCATGGTGGAGCAGCAGGTTTGGAGAGAGGTGAGGTGCTGGATGAGGAGATGGTGTAAGCTGGTGTCTGACAGTCAGAACAGAAGAGAACACAACACAGCCTGCAGCCACGCAGGAGCCCGAACGCAAGACAGCCCACAGACACGCAACCAGCCAGCGCTGCACTGAGTGAAGAGAGACCAGCAGCGCCTGCAGCAACACTCTCCTTTCTTCATCTCCATCCTCCTGCTCCGCAGGTACTGGGTACAATAAAGCCAGTTGCGCAGTCAGACTGAGGCGCATCAGTACGAACTCCAATTTAAAAAGCGTTTGATGGAATGGTCACAGACGCAGATTAAACCCAGACAACTTTTCACTTTCATGAATTGAACTGCATAAAAACATTTACCCTTGAAGACCACTCCTCCGTCTTTAACTGGACGCCCACAGAGTTCAGAGAAACCATTTCCAACATAACCATCTTCATATCCTCAAAACGATAACTTCATATGAAAACTAAAACTGAAGACATACGTCTGTGAGATGTTCATATCAAAGGCTTTGCTGAAACTATAGATTAATAGGAAGGTATTCTGAATATAAAACATTATGACCCGGCTCCCTCTGATCCTTACAGAGTCTTTGTGGTTCTATAATAATTCAGACTGTAGTTCATCTGTTTCTCTGCAGACTTTGTTCTCCTCCTTTCACCCTGATGCTAATCCAGGACCACAGGACCACCACAGAGCAGGTACTATGTGGGTGGTGGGTCACTCAGCACTGCCGTCACACTGACATGGTGGTGGTGTGTTAGAGTTTAAACTCACTCCAGCAGCAGTGCTGCGTCTGATCCTCATATCAGCGTATTTACAACCAACACCACCACCATGTCTTCAAGTTCCATACATAACTCCTCTTATCCAGATTCAAAGCTCAATGGTAAAATGAAAAAAGGAAAAGAATAGAAGATAGAGGACTCTCTGGAGAAGATAAACATGAAGTTATTCACATCGTGCCTAATGCAAGGTGTGGGCTAGAGGGTATAAAGCCCGGCAGCATTGAGCTGTGTGTTCTCTGGAATGAGGGAGCTCCATCCAATCGACTAGGATGAGTTGTAGTTAAAATTAGGTGTTGCTCATCACTAGATACTTACATCTGACAACATTGTCCAGCATCTAATGAACCGTCTTCCCAGGACAGTAGAGACAGAAACTCCAACAAAAGCAGGAAGAAACTCTTTTAAAACCCTTTATTTCAGAAGAAACAGTGAATGAGCATGTGTCCCAAAACTTTTGCCCACGTAGTTTATTGAAATATGCCGACAGTTATTCATCTTTGTAATTTGCTCAGACTTTGCCGGAACCAAGAGGACATCACAGTTACTTTTCACAAAAATGGAACCTCCTGGAGCCCAATCGGTATTGAAAGAGAATAACGAGAAGTCCCAGGGCGTTTTGTTGTCGTGCGATGCACTCACAGCAAGCCGACACGGTCCTGCTCTGCGGGCGCCTCATACACACAGCCAGCGCTCCCGGAGACCTCCGCGCGCTGGTGCTCGCCAGAGAATCCGCAGGCCGCAAACAGAGCCCAGCACGGCGCTGGGAGTAAACCAGCTCCCGAAGCTCGTGGTTAACGTCAGATTCTGATGGTGCTGCTCATCCAGCATTATTAGATCAGTATTACATTTAGCAGAGGGGGGCTCTGTGAGGGTGGGTGAATAAGACCACTACCTGTATTTTTATTTTACCAGTGGAATGCGTTTGTAGAGGCATTATTACAGCTGGGTGAGCCTGATTGCGCTCTAATAAAATGTGCAGTTGGTCAACGTTCTTTAACTCTTAAACCCGAGCCGCGTGTTGTTTATTCTAAGTTATGAAGATTAGAAAACAGCACGTAACTGCCCGTAGATATGATATTAATATCATAACAAACATATTCAACCCCAGTTTAAAGGCCAAAGGAGCTCCAGTGCATGTTTACTGCTCTGCATACAGACTCTGACTGATCAGAGAGAGGGGGCGGGGCTGATGATCAACCTGCATACAGACTCTGATCAGAGAGAGGGGGTGGGGCTGATCATCAACCTGCATACAGACTCTGACTGATAAGAGAGAGGGGGCAGGGCTGATGATCAACCTGCACACGAACTCTGACTGATCAGAGAGAGGGGCGGGGCTGATGATCGGATCCAGCTCAGTGACCCAAAGTGAGATACTATGAGGTCTGCAGTGACATCATCAGAGCTCCTTCTGTTCCTAACACACAAAAGCAGGAACGTTCACTCTGTCCTCGGAATGCTCCAGAGGAGAATCAGGCTCCTGCTCTCCACTCACCCTGCTTTTGTTTTACAAACAATGGCCAATTAGGCAAAGGCTGGAGCTTTAAAGCTGGACTAAGAATGGAGGAGAGAAACAATGAAACAGTAAACGAAGGAGAAAGGAGGGACACTTCTGCAGAGGAGGTGGTGCAGGGTGAAGCGCTGGGCTCACTGAGATGATTACATGAAGCTCAGCTCCACACACATCCATACACAGCGGTAGGTGTATGAAAGGTTCTCATTGCTTTGATGTCCCAACATGAGGTGGGAACAATTAATGCTCCTCACATTACGATGGGTGGGGATCACTGACCAGAGGTCAGGAATTATCTAGTTGGAGGTCCAGTTTGCGTACGGTGTGGTAACAGTGACCTTCAGGAAGAGTCAAATTGTCTTATCTGCTCGTTCCTGGTCAGGAGCCTACACAGATTCATTCCTGGACACAAGGCAGAAATATCAACCTGGACAGGACACCAGTCCAATGCAGGACAACACAAACACCGTCACACTAGATTTCAAACTGTTCTGTATGTCAACAGTAATGAAATATACTGTATATTTTATGGTTTATATAAAGGACAGGACCAGACTGGTGCTTAGTGTTGGGGACAAGACCATGAGAGTCAAGTCCGAGTGAGGACACATTCAATCTGAGACAAGACACAAGTCAAATATATCTACATATACTTCAGTATCATTTTGGTCCCTGTTTTTACTGGTAGCTGGTCTCCAGATGGTCCAAGTTGGTCTTTAAGGGTCAAGGTGGCAATGCTGGGTGTCCAACTTGGACAGTGGTCATATTGGTCATGCTGGTCAACCAGCATGGTCAGGCTTGGTCATCCATATTTAATAACTTTAGTCAAGCTGATCATGCTTGTAAAACAGATGAACCATTAAACTCAAATGAAAACACAAGCTATGCTGGTGAAGATCTAAGCTGAGCAACCAGCTTAACCAGTTTGACCACGGACTGACCAGGCATTATAATGGAATTAAATAAAAAATCTTGCATTTCAATCTTCACTCGTTATCGTTGTTGTTCTATAAAAATGATCAACAATTCTGAACTCGTGAACGCTGGTGTACAGGTGAAGGAGCAGGTGGTGTGAGGTGATAACATGCGTGTTTGGTTGTATGCGAGGGTGCGAGAGACAGATGGCGGAGTGTGGAGTGAAGAGAGAAGAGAGCAGTGTGGGGGAAAACGGGCGGCCAGAGATGGGCAGAAGCTGCTCACCACAGGACCTTGCGGGCTTCTCCTCTTTACCACCACGGCAACCACAGCCACCCTCAGCCAATCACAGAGCCGGACAGGGAGGGCAGGCAGGAGGGGTGGAATGAAGGGTAGATGGAACAGCCTTATGACAGACCTGCTCTCTACAGGAGACGGGTTTAAAGGAGTGGGGAGCAGAAAATGAAGGAGAGACGGGGGAAACAGGAAGTAGGAGGACAGAGACAGACGCTGAGATCACCTTACTGGGACGTCTTTTCAGTTGGATCAATATCAGATATGCGTAGATATGAGAGGCCCCTTAAGCAGAGAACATATGACCATAAGCTCCTGGACCGGTGTCACTTTGCATGTTTGGTGTTAGTAGCTTCAGGCTCCTGCAGTGGGGCGCACTGGGATGACCTGTTTATAATACCTGCAGGGTGTGTGACAGGATTCACACCAAAGGCCATAGTGTGAAGTGTCACTCATGCTGGTCTACCAGCAGGGTAGAAATCCCAGTCAACAGCTTCTAGTCAACAGAGGTCCTTCAGAACCATCTTCTGAAAGAACCCTCCACAGGGAACTGCAGACCATTAACATATGGAGCAGAGTGGAGCGAGAAACCTTCACTCAGTTCTGCTCACAGAGTGGCCTGGTTACAGTGGGAGAAGAGACTGAAACGTTGGTCGGAAGTGGTCTGTCTTCTGTCTGTATATGTGGTGATGCTGCACCTCAGGAGGCTTCAATGAGGACTGTGTGAAGGTATGAGTTGAGCTGGAGGAGCTCTGTGATGTTCTGGAGGTCTTCTGGTTGGTAAGCAGTAGTTTCAACCACAAGCGCCCGACACTGAGCTGCTGCACAAAGCAGGTTTGCCTTTTGCTCTTCTTACCGAGGAACAGGACATTCCCATCCCGGTATTCCAAGAGGACAGTTCTGGTGTTCACAGGGCTGCAGATGTGGCTGATCACAGCTGTTATTTGTGTTCGCTTGAGAACGTAACTGCAGAACAAGGAGACCAACCTGGGCAAGCAGCAGACGTCTGCACTCATTAAGCATTTCACTACAAATTAACTATGAATGTATGGACAAAGTATTTGGACACCTCATTCGCTGTTTTCTGGGTCAAGAGTTTCTCATGGTTTTGTTGGGGTAACTGTTTCTAATGTCCAGGGAAGACTTTAGATTAGATTCTGGTGCATTGCTGTGAGGATCTGATTGCATTCAGCAACAACAATGAACATTAGTGAAGTTAGTAAATTCCCTCCACCTCATCCCCAACTCAGCTCTGTGGTACCGAGAGAACAGATCACTGCTCCTGCATACAACGTTAGACATGGTGCCAATAAGCGGTGTGTAACAGTGCTAAATTATTATCTGTGTTATAATAATAATAATAATAATAATAATAATGTAATAATAATAATAATAATAATGGTGCACCTGTGGGCTTTACTGCCATCACGGATCGCGGTGCTGTGGGGAATGTTGGCGGCATTATTCAGTTGGAAAGTGTTCGTATGTGGGTGTTTTCAGGTTAAAGGTCAAGTCAGGAGGATTAAAGCTGAGCAAAGTTTGGGAAGCGGACAATAAAGCTCACACTGTGAAAGTAAGCAGAGAGAGAATCAGAGCACCGGGTCACAGCAGGGTTAACTGCACAGAGGCCTTTTCATTCCCCAACACACTACTGAATAATTCAGCCAGCAGTTTAAGAGAGCAAGCATCTCTCTCTCTCTGTCTCTCTCTGTCTCTCTCTGTCTCTCTCTCTCTCTCTGTCTCTCTCTCTCTCTCTCTCTCTCTGTCTCTCTCTCTCTCTCTCTCTGTCTCTCTCTGTCTCTCTGTCTCTCTCATCTCTCTCTCTTTCTCTCTCTCTCTCTCTCTGTCTCTCCTCTCTCTCTCTCTCTCTCCTGTCTCTCTCTGTGTCTCTCTCTTTCTCTCTCTCTCTCTCTCTCTCCTGATCCTCTCTCTCACAGTCTCTCTCTCTCTCTGTCTCTCTCTCTACCGCCATCTCTCTCTCTCTCTCTCTCTCTCTCTCTCTCTCGCCGTCTCTCTCTCTCTCTCTCTCTCTCTCTCTCTCTCTCTCTCTCTCTACATGGTGGCGTTCCAGTCTCTGCCAGCGTGTGTGAACACAAAATCTTTACCAAATTGACCTCTTGGAATTAAAGCTTCATGAACCTGTGAACTGGCGGTGACTCTTAGGGCGTAGGCAGGAGCAGGTCTGTGAGCCACGTGGGGCAGGACACAGGAAGTAGGTTGAGCCAGTTACACACACATCCACAAATACAACACTCGGTGACCTTAAACACCCGGGCTGTTCGATCGTTCTGTAAAACGAAGCTAATGTTAAAAGTAGTTTCCAAAATGCAATGTTGCAGATATCCGGAAAGCCGGCGGCGACGTTTAACCGTGTAATCTGATCCCCAGCGACTCTTATTCGGGGTTAGAACTGGTTCTGTTGGGTGAAGGATCATCTAGGTATGCGTCTATATTTTTTATCGATTAATGTAACGATTTCTTTCCCATCAGATGATTCTGTATAACTGATATCCAGCGCTCCAATGTGGAATTCCATCATTCCATCCCGGTCTAAGCTTACAAATATGATCCTAGAAGGACATGAAGATCAGCCATAAGAAACAAATACATAATTAGATCAAAAAATGAGTAGATTCTTTTAAATTGAGCAACTCAAGCAGCTTCCATAGAGCAGTTTACAATTTAAAGAAAGTTGAGGCTCTGAAAGTGACCGGTTTGACCCACTGGACCATCTGTGGTAATAGGCCCGGGCGATAGGACTGTAGCCTCTAGGTTGACCTGCGAGCAGGCTCTGACTGATCAGTGAGAGGGGGCGGGGTAATGACATCACTGACACAGAAGGGAGGGGCTGTTTGCACTCTATTTTCCACACAGTGTTCAAATTTCAGAATAAAAGTCCTGAGAAGGGATAATATGGATACATAAATAATAAAAATAAAAAAGGACATTCAGACTGTTTTTTGATATCCTTGTCATGTAATCATTATAAAAAAAGAAGTAGATTTTTGGTCAAATTCTTACAAATATTTAAATTCTGTTAAATGTACATTTTAGTGCAAAACAAATTAGAGTAGCCTAGGATCTCCTGGTACGTACGACTGGTGAATATACACCCTTTTATCATTAACTTGAGAAAAACTACATTAAAGTGTGAAAACATCCCACAAAATTGGCCTACCAAGTTCACCACACAGGTCATGGTTAATTATTGTTGGTAAATGAGTGAATGGTTCTGTATTGATTATAACAGCAGCTATCCCTCAGTTAGGCCTGCTTTAAGTCTAAGCACAGTGGACAGCAGTGTGTCTGGTGTCCTTGTTTCTGAAAGCCTAAATATGGTCACTGCAGCTAAGAAATGGTAAACATGTGCTCCTTCCATTATGAAAACCAAGGTCCTGCTGACCTGCAGACGGACACAGTTCCTCCCCAGGTGAGAGTGTGAGTGAGAGTGTGCAGGAGTGGCGGTGGTCCTCTCAGCAGCATGCTCTGCTCTTCTGAGGCGTGTTCAGCTTCAGTAAACAGCCGAAGTGGCTACAGCTCCTCAATTATTAATGGAGGACAATTCCCTCAGCCCGTACCGCGACACCTCACTCAGCCTGGACTTACTGCAATCAGCCTTTGGTGACCACTGGCCAGCGAGAACAGACACTGGAGGAATGAGCTGGTTGTCCAGCATTCAGAATATTATGATACACTGTAATTCAATCAACCATTAAACACACATTTGGTCCAATCTCTTGAATATGGTCATTTAGGGCATTTTTTAGTGTGTGTGTGGGGGGGGGGGGTCCATGAAGTCCATTGGCTGCAAACAACCAAGCAGTGAAACCTTAGCACTGGTCAATGATGTGTTTAGGTAGACTAGTGGACCCAACCCACTCCATGAGAATACGCCCCTAATATGGAACCACCACCAGCCTGCATAGTGCCTTCATAGGGCCTGCACCACACACAAACCCCACCGTGGCCCCTAAACAGTCGGTACCACACCATGGTGGTGTGCTGAGGTGGACCTTCTGCTCATCCTCTGGGGAAGCTACTGGTGGCCATCATTAAGCACCTGTGGGTGAGATCACTGCACTGTCACAGTGGTGGTATGCCTTTATGATGTATTAAAGTAGAACATGACAATGTGGATGAGAACAAATCCCTGCTGTCACGGAACTTCAGAAATCGAATGTCCCGTCCATCTGCACCCACTATCAGACCATAATTCGCGTCTCCTTGCATTCGTTGAGAACGTTAGAGTTCTCACTCACTCTTAACATCTTAAACAGGTGTGGACGTCTATCTTCTGAGGTCACGCCCCTTCATAATCAATTTACATACTGATATCACATGACTTGCCGGTGCATGTGAGTGCAGTGTCCTATTTTTTCCATACTAATTGGGGTGTAAATATGCAGTTTGGGGTGCCTTGGTCTGGCTGATGTCTTGCCATGATCTGCCACACTTGTTGGGATCTAACGTAACATTTGTTCACCACAAATTCTGACAGACAGAGCTGTTGGTTGAGCTCCATCCAAAAGTGTGTGGTGTTTTATTCTGTGAGGGCTGTGATCACGACTGAGGACAGAAAATCCAATGAAATGTGTCTTCATGTGTGCTGGAGCTCAGGTTTTCAACATCAGTTAGGATTTCACAAATCCTGTAGTGTGGGATGTTGCAACCCAGTGAACACACGTTCTGAAGTATTGGTTCACCAACAAAGAAAGTATTCATTAAGCAGATTCTTCTCTACAGATCATTTTCAGGACATTTTCGCAGTGATTTCGCTGGTATGACAGATAGGGATTAGTGATACACTAGTCACCCCACTAGTCACCCACTCACCTCAGATCCAGAGAGGGGCGGGCTGATGATCAACCATGCAGACTCTGACTGATCAGAGAGAGGCGGGGCGATGATCAACCTGCGCTACAGACTCCTGACTGATCAGAGAGAAGGGGCGGAGGCTGATGCTCAACCTGCATACAGACTCTGACTGATCAGAGAGAGGGGGCGGGGCTGATGCTCAACCTGCATACAACTCTGACTGATCAGAGAGAGAAATGGGGCTGATTCTCAACCTGCATACAGACTCTGACTGATCAGAGAGGGCGGAGCGATGATCAACCATACGAACTCTGACTGATCAGAGAGAGAAGCGGGGCTGATGATCAGCTGCATACAGACTCTGACTGATCAGAGAGAGGGGCAGGGCTGATGATCAGCCTGCATACAGACCTGACTGATCAGAAAGAGGAAGCGAGCTGATGATCAACCTGCATACAGACTCTGACTGATCAGAGAGAGAGGCGAGGGCTGATGCTCAACCTGCATACAGACTCTGACTGATCCAGAGAGAGAAGTGGGGCTGATGATCACCTGCATACAGACTCTGACTGATCAGAGAGAGGGGGCGGGGCTGATGCTCAACCTGCATACAGACTCTGACTGATCAGAGAGAGGGGGCGGGGCTGATGATCAACCTGCATACAGACTCTGACTGATCAGAGAGAGGGGGCGGGGCTGAGCAACAAGTGTAGATGACTTCTACTCTTTTCTGTACTGATGCTGCTACTGGAACCTTAATTTCCTTGAGGGAACCCTCCCAAGGGCTCAATTATGTTCTATCTTATCTTATCAATGACCCAGATATTGAGTTATAAAGGAAAAAGAAATGGGGGGGGGGTCTGTTTGCTCTCTTTCTTTGCTCACAGTGTTCAAATTTCAGAATAAAAGTCCTGAAAAAAGGGATACTTATACATACATAAGTAGCAAAAATGATAAAGAATATTGTCAATCATTTCAAATAATAAATCATTTTTATTGTATTTTCAGCTCAAAAACACTCAATGGATGATCGATTTACAACATGATGTCTGAGGTGTGATCTGTTTTTACTTTCCTTGCCAGCAACACTGTCAAATTCATACAAATATCTAAATTTAGTACATTTTTAAATACTCAAAAAAGGCAAATTTGATTAGATTAATATCTTCTGAAAATAATATCTGTCTAGGAATTCTTTTCAAATTTCTAGGCAAATATAAATGATCAAACAACTGTCTGTGGGACCATGAGGTTGAATATAGCACAATAGTTCATTCTCAGCTACAGGGATCCAGGATATTTTACTTTTTCTCTCATTTTTCAACTGTTTGTCCAAGTTCTCCAGGATGCATGAGAACCCTAAACCTTTATGAGCCTCCAAATTCCTACACGGAAGCTGGAGGACAGCCTTGAACACGGGGAACGTGACGGGTCAGATATAAGCACCATCCAAACTCTTTTTCATCTCCTTCATTTTCTTTTCTTATCCACCCATACGGTTCTGAAAGTACCGTAAAGCAGGCAGCTGAGCCGAGTGTACGCACTATCTATACGTCGCACACATATTTTATGAACATTTCCCATACCTCCCTTCATCCCCCGCTCCAAATCCCTCTCCTGCTCCATCTGGCTTAGTGGAGAGGAGGGAATGCATTATGAATGAAAGGGTGCTCAATCTGGGGAAAATCAATACTAACAAGTTCCAAGTTAACTGTTCCGGCACACTGCGCTCTCCCTGTCTGCTGTCTCTCTCACACACCCACGCACACACACACACACACACACACACACATTCTCTCATTTGTGACTTAGACCCCTTCCCTCCCTCAGCATGCAAAGCAGACCCTTTCAGCCGAGGTGCGCCCTCGCCCCCACGGCCCAAGCGTCTGTTCACGAACGAGGACAAAAAGAGCATCAGATCTGCTCCTCCCCTCACAATCTAGCCCCACATCCATCAGTATGGGTGGCTGATGCTGTCAGGAGGGTAGCAGCGTGAGGGCTGGAGGGTGATTGAGCGTGGCAGAGCGCTGCCTTCATCACGCCACTTAGCTCCAGGTTGGTGCTCTGAGCTCGCACTCCGGGGTGGGCGGGGGGGGGGCACTGAGGAGAGTCTATTAAAAGGCCAGGCTCTCCGTCCTGCCCACCCAAACATTTCTCCTCACATCAGCCCAGCCAAGCAGAACGGTCCGTTCCTCCTGGCCTCCAGCTCGGGGCATCTCTGCCGTACCCCTCCGAGGCGTCCCGTCCGCCTCCTCGCGCCTCCCCGCTGGGCTGAACATGAGCCCACCACACGCACCCTGCCGTGAATTATTCACAGGGTCGTTCGAAAGAGGAGGGATCCACATACACGGCTGTAAAGAGGAACGGCTGCTATTGTTTCACACAGCTGGAGGTCTGGCAGGTCCATCTGCCCAGAGCACCCGGACCCATGTCATCACTGCTGTCTCTTTGGCCTCTTCACCTTTTTCGTGGCGCAGCCTCAAGCAACGCGTATCAGATTTGAATTCTAACGCGTGCTGGTGCATACGATGTGGGCCGAGCCGGGATTTATCCACAAAAGGCAATTAGCTGCGAGTAATGTTGATTATGCGAAACAAAATGGTGACACATCACAGGCTTTAGTTCCATCTGCTCAGGCTTAGTCAGATGGGATGCATTTACATGGGGTCCTGGGGTAATCTCACCTTGGACAGGTGCTATTCTGTGATTTTATTTCCGTCCAGATTGGTGATGCCAGTGTTTTTCGCCGTCCTCCTCTGGGACAACAGCATTCCAAATGACCTGCTGTTTGCTTCTCCCCAGTGGTCTGGTCATTATGGCTCTGTGGATGCATCTCTGTGATTTTCCAGGCAGATGTGGCCTCACGATGAAAGGAAGGGGTTTAACTTTCTGTAGCACAAATCCGTGTGAAACACATTGTTTGAAATCCTGTCTGGTGAAACGACAGATGAAAGTGGAGGTAAAAGTAGATGTTTGTTACAGAGACAGTGGAAATTAATGAGGACACCCCACGATCTACAGTTCTGTCCAGAAATTCTAGTCCCCCTGTGTAAAGGGGAATGTAAATCTTTATCTGGGCAGTGAGAGTTTATTACCTCTAATATTGCAATAAACACTAATAACAGTCCTACAGAAAGTTCTCCATCACTGTCTTCATTAAACATCTCCAAAGTTCTCCTCCTGGGAGTCCAGTATCATTAAAGTCTCATCACCACCTGCTTTGCTAAATCAGTGCTTAGTGATGTTAACTCAGGTGCTGATGGAATTAGCGGCTTTGTTCGTCAGACCAGCTCAGAAGATCTCAACTGCTTTCTTCAGAAGGAGAAGTTCTTCACCCTCTTTACTGCATTTCTGTTGACCTGCATCTGTTCTAACGGGGAGTTTCTACACTGATCGCTCTTATTGATCAGAGACAGGAGGAGGAACAACGGGATTAGAGGACTAAAACTGAATTTTGAGAGATGGAGGAGATAAAACTAAACACTGAAGAAGTGTCTCAAACATTATCTGTAAAACATCATGTAGTTTTCTTGTGAGGACAAAGTCAGGACACCCTCTGTCCTAAAGGCTGGCATTTCTTTCAGCTATGTGCTGTTTCAGCATCAGTCTTGGCTGTGATTGGCTGCACTTACTTGTATCTGAATATTGTTTTAATGGAGATTTAATGGAGAAGGAAGAAAACATGGAGGTTTCGTCCCAAATGACACACTAACCCTTATGTAGTTTACTACACAAGGCAGGACATTAATACAATGTAATGATATATATCAGTAATAATCTGAAATGTAGTGCTGTCTGCGTTTAGACACTGCAGTTCACTGTAAAGGGAGCGAGGAGGCATCTGAGATACAGTGTGAAACATGCAGGAGTTGTGACATCATCGTTCCGTAAAGCTCACTTTTCCCGTCCGCACGACAACACTGATGACAGAGAGCTTTCAAAAAGGTCTCATTCGTTTAACATCTCCTAATGTTCCTCCATGACCTCAGTCCACATGCTTCTTTCCCTTTCAGTAGCCACGCAAACACGGTAATCTGTTAATAATCCGACTGACAGCTCAATCGGAACATCGCCACATGAACACCTGAATGGGAATACACGACTTCTGATTGAGAGCATTCCGAACAATCTGTTAAACAACCTGTTAAAGACGAATAACAGCCATGTAAACGTCTGTGTCCCATTTCTTTCCCAGCCTAAGTTAATGTAGGACACGAGACGACAGCAACGGACTCATTACTGGAACAGTGGCTCTTCCAAATTCAGGAAGAGCAGGAATCTGTGAAATCCTTCAGTCCAACAGTCTTTACTGCACACTCTCATCAGCAGTCACGTGCCTCAGAATGCTGCAGGACACCTGGTCCTGTCTTCTCTCTACACCAACTGCAACTCAGGAAGCACACTGCTGCTCCTCTTTCTCCGACTGGACTCGCGTGATGCTTTTATCTACAGTTGGAATGAATTCAGAATGAATCGCACTGGAGAAAATCTGCCGTGGACAATTCTGCGTGTACACGCGTCCACAAATGCATGTGTAAAGCGTGTCCTTCTTGCGGAGCTGCTTGGAGTGTAAATGCCATTCCCCACCTGTAGGGGGCCCAAGAGCAAGAAAAACAATTCAGGCATAATTCTGCTTTAATTGGCTGTAATAAAACGCTGATTATTCAGTAAAATCATGCTGCAGATCAAGTGGAAACTGACTCAAGGTGAGAGACGGTATAACCCGTGAGTCCTAAACTCCTACAAAAGCAAAAGAGACACTCTCCTGCACTGTCCTCGGGCCTTTGGCTTGGCCATGTTCGGGTGGCTGACTTCATGTGTTGCATAAGCTGTTTAATAATGGAAGGTGCCGTATGAAAAATACATTGACTGGACTTTAAATACATGGGCAGCTGCAGGGCTGGTTGAGAGCTCACAGGACCAGGGTTAGGACGTCAATACAAACATCCACCACAGACGGGGCCAGAAGGTGAACAAGGTGAACGGCAATGCTCTCGGGGCCAAAGTGTAAGCAGCTGCAGAAAGCAAAAATCGCCCACCATTAAGAGTGAAGTACAACCTAAACCCACACACAGCTGTAAGAGCCTGGAGCTCTTCAACCCAACACTGCTGTGAGTATGAAGTCGAAAAGTAAAACAAATATAACATAAACACATTTATTCGGCCGCAAGTCATGTGATATCTGTACGTAAAGTTCAAGCAAGGCATGACGGTAGGAGCCAGATGGATGGGACATTCCATTTCTGAAGCTGTGCAGGAATTAATCAATCCTCCAGCTTGCATTGTCACAGTGTCCCCTGCATACCCAGGAATATGCCATAGAAGGCATTACCAGCCACAGTGGACAGCACAGTGGCTATGGGTGCTTAATGATGGAAACCAGTAGCATCTGTCTTGTACTGTCCACGTGAAAAGACAAGAAATCACATCCATGTTCAATGCAGACACCCCACAGACATGTCCCACAGCTCAGTGCAGCGTTCCTCAGCTTCCATGGAATATGGGAGCCCTCCAGAGTATCTCTGTAAACCCCACCATACCAGACACAGTGTCTCAGCTGGACTCATGAGGTCCCTAAAAATTGGCAACATGTAGTGATATGGTACCAGTTGTCGGGATGGGAGGGTTTCTGTGGTGCAGAACATGGCACTGTGCAGGCTGGTGGTGGCTCCATACTGCCTACACATGTCATCTACGCTTCACTGCTTGGTGACCAATTGCAGACCTTCATGCACTTCATGGACCAACACTGACACTGCTGTAATGCTGCTGAGCGTCCAGACTTACTCGGTGTAAACACTGCTTTAGTGCAGGAGCAGCCGACGATAAGTGGAGTAGTATGAAGGAGGTGGGGTGACAGGAGCTCTGGGTGACGAGGGCGTGATGATAGCATTCCATGAAGCTCTTTGAGCCGGTTCCTTGTTTGTTTTCCACGGTGCAATTCAGACAGAATTCCGCTAAGAGGCCTCATCATTATCCAGTGTCGGGGTTCAGACGCAGGACAGCACACACAGAGTTTTCCCAACCACGAGCCAAACGTTTCACTAACCCCCCCCTCGCAGCCCGGCTCACAGAACCTCGTTACTGCATCAGATCTTCCAGCCAGGAAGGCAGAGAGGGAAACTTGTGAGGAATAATTTACAGGCCTTCAAAACATTCCTCCTTTTCAGTGCTGACACGACTGACAGGACAGAGATGAACCTGCACATCCCGTTCAGCCCTGCACACATTCACTAATCTGGAGAGTTCGGGAGAAACAACCGGCGGAGAGTCAGCACCACTGAAGAAAGAAAGAACGAAAGAAAGAACAGAGGACAAAAGAAAGAAAGAAAGAAAGAGAAAGAAGAAGTGTGAAAGGAGGAATAATGGCGTAAACAGAAAAGTGAAAGACCGACAGACGGACTACGGTGTAAAGTGCACTCGTCCCGGACGCTGTTTATCTTTGTGTTCTGTTGCCTTTTCTGAAAGGTTCTCCTCAATAGTCTCAACCAGCCTGAACACAATAAAGCACTTCACTATCAGAGAGGCCCAATCAGCCTCCGCCTGCAGAACCGGCAGACGCAGCCAGGAGCCGAGCGCACCACCAAATTAAACTCTCTCTTTTCTTTCTGCAGTGATAATGCGGCCGCTATTGAAGCCTTCCAGAGCCGCGGCTGAAACAAAAATGCAAATGCACCCCATGCAGAGCCGAAAGGCTGCGTCGCTATCAACAGAGACACAGGCGCCGAATTTTGGGAAGAACAGGCCAAATCAAACAGCAGCCGGACGATTAGACGTGCGAGCGCCGGAAGCATGCAGGAGTAAAAAAGACCCCCTCAAAGCAAAGCAAATGGCAATATTAAGCTGGAGAAAGTGTGCGAGGGTGACTCAGAGCCGTGAGCCCGGGGAAGGAGGAGCAGGCGGCGTAAACGGGGGATTTACAAGTGTTGCTGGAGGATTTGTAACACAGCCACCACTGCAGACTCCGCTGACAGAACGGGGACGTAATGTGAAGACGGGAGTGCACTCCTGATGTGGAGATGTGGGGTACAGATCTGCGTAAATGAAGAGGTGATGAGTGCAACCACTTGGCAACACCTGAACAACCACCTGAGACACAATAGTAAACGTATGGGATACCACAGCAATCACCAGTTAAAAACCTGGGATACCACTTAACAAACTACAGCAATCACCCACAATACCATAACAGCCACATAGGAACATCATAGCAACCACAAGGGGAACACTTAGTAACAGCATAGTAACCACCTAGGGTAAAATAGCAACTCCTGATGTGGAGATATGGGGTTCAGGTGAGATGAACAATGACTTGAGACATCATAGAAACCACTCTGGATACCACAGCAACTGCCTAGCAACCATGAAACAAGTCCTGGCTACCACCAAATGTAGCTCCATCTTACATCCGCTTACCAACACCATAGCAACCACCGCATGAACCACTTAGTAACATCATAGCAACCACCTCAGAACACCATAGCAACTCTGAATCTGGGGTCCAGACAGGCGTAGGTGGGTAATAGAGCTGATCTGCATAAACGAAGGGGTGATGAGTGCTTGTCTTCCGATAACATATTTGCCCACAGCATGAAGAGCTTCTCTGGGCTTTGTCTCTCTCTCTGTCTCTCTCACCATCTGCTTCTTCAGGACCAGAGCACCAGTCCTCCCACACCACTGCCTCAGTCTCATTCACAAACCACCTCCATCCAAACCACCCGCTACCTCTACCTCAGAATAATCGCTGCACCACAATTAATGGAGCATTTCTCATGGGCTTCCTAATAGGCTAGGAAGCACCTGCTCTGCCAGAAGATGAATGCCAGAGCACTCGTTCCGGGATTAACATTCATACAGTCTTAAATATACAGAGCCTTAACAACCGACAACTTGATCTACTGTCTGCTCTTCCCAGCCGCAGAGCAGTGTCACTCCATCTGCTCAGGGGAAATCCGCCCGTGTTCTCCCCGCGGATCTCTCCTGCTGATCGTCAGCGTGGTGCCGGGCCTGAAATAAGGCCCTACATCATCATAAATCAGGCAGCTCAGAAGCTCAAACAGCTGCAATATGGTTCCGACTCTTAGATGTTACGTCTTTGACATCATTACAATACATCTCATTATTTGTAATGAGTTACATTCATATTTATATGGTCTTCTGGCATAAGATGTGCCTGAGGTGTGTTTGTCTCAGAGTCAGCAAACATAACGACAACGTTGTAAAATGGAGATTATAATTCTAGTTACTTCAGTAGATTGTTATCAGATTTATATTGTTCTTCTTCTCTTTCTTCTTATTTTTCTGATTTGTCAAGAAATCAGCTTCAGATTGTTTGGTCTGTTTTGGTCTGGATTGTCAGGCTCAGACCGAGATTTTTGATTGGACACACAGAGACAAATGGACTAGTAACGTCCATCCATTAACATGGTGTACCACAGCAACCAGTTGAGACACCATTATCATGATCTGAAATAACACACCATGTGCCTACTAACCACTAAGCAGCATCATAGCAACCATAGCAACCTCTTCGCCACAGTGTAATATTCTTCTTCTAAGCAACATCATAGCAACCACATGGGATACCACTACAGTCACCTAGCAACACCACAGCAAACATGAGAACCACTTAACACCATTGTAGCTACTACTTAGAATACCAACCACATACCAACACCATAGACATACCATAGCAACCACATGGCACTATAACAACCACCTAATAACGAACTAACACCACCATAGCAATAATCCAGGATACCATAGCAAACACACTGCAACAGCAACCACCTTGGGAAACCACAGCATGTATCAATCAATTATCAACACCATGGCAGCCACCTAATAACCAACTAACACCACTATAGCAATAATCCAGAATACCATAGCAACCACAGCGCAACACCATAGCAACAACCTAGCAACCACACAGTAAAACAAAACAGCAGACACACCAGAGACAATGTGATCATAGCCACGTTCTCTTGTTGGGTCAGTGTGAGCTTCACACTGTTGGTAGGACTGCACGTCAGGGTACATCAGGTTCCCTATGCTGCTCAAACTGCCACGGATTTCTCAACAAGAACACACACCGTACGTCCAGAACCGGGACTGAGAAGGAACGAGCTACGGCTCCATTCTCCAAACAGAACCTTTATCCACTCAGCTCCTCTGTCCTCTGAGGCTGCGGTGTGATGGAGCCATTTGTGCTGATCTGTGCAGCAAGCCTATGCTGAGATCTTACTTTCACCATAATGCTGTGCAGTGGTGAGCAGCTCTGGTCCTAGAGGGTCGGATTCCTGCTCCGTTTTCTGCTTTTCCTGCTCGAGAACACCTGATTCAACTCACCTGTTAATTGTCAGGTTTTGCAGGTCTGTTCGAGCAGGGAAATCCGCACACTGTGCAGGAATCCGGCTGCCGTTGATCACCTCTCTGCGAGTGCAAATGCCCACATGACCAGAAACAAGAAGAGCAGAACCACAAGATGAGTAAAGAAGATCCAATTATCCTAAAATGTTCATCATTGGACCTACAGGAAGCTCTCACCACAGCTGATGTGAAAGTGCAGCTTCTACCATCAGAAAGAGACCAAACAAGTCTGATCTTCATGGAGGAGTTTAAGGAGGAAACTCTCACTGTCAAAAAACATCAGGACAAAACTAAAGTTCTCCAGAGAACATCTAGACAAAGAGCAGGACTTCTGGAACAATGTGCTTTGGACAGATGAATCCAAAGCTGAATTATTTGGACACAGTAACAGAAGACATGTTTGGATCAAACCAAACACAGCATTCGAGCAGAAGGAGCTCATAGCAGCTGTGAACATGGTGGTGGAAGTGAGATGGTGTGGAGCTGCTCTGCTGCAGCAGGGTGTGGAGATCTCTCCATCATAGAAACCACTATGAGATCTTTATTGTATCAGAGGGGGTTTGAGGAGAATGTAAGAGCGTCTGTACAAAGACTGACGCTGAAACATCACAGAGCTGAAAGAATTCCGCATGGAGGAGTGGGAACGTCGTTCTTCCAGTCGATGTCAGAGACGGTAGACGGTTCTAGAAACATCTCACTGACGTTATTTCAGACAAAGAATAAAAATTGCGTTTCTGAATTACTGTGTGTGTCTCATTTTTGTCACATGACTGAAATGATAAAGTATCAGAATGCTTTAAGAATATTATGCTGCCCAACGCTGGATGTACGTAAATATCAGGCATGAACTGGGAGATGTGTGTGTCTGAACTTTTGGATGCTTGTAAAGACTGAACAGCTGGATCAGTCGAGTGAGATTAGGGTTTGAACACAACCCTGTAGGGGGGCTGATGTTCACGAACAGAGACAGTTTGCCGTCCCACCCCCCCGTCCTCCCCCCCGCTCTGCTAAATTCACAGCGTTTCCTGCAACAACATAAGCCCATCTCCCTCCTCACCACAGCACAGAACCTGGAAAGAGGTCGCAGCAAGCAGCCTCGACCCATCTCCACCGAGACCCGGCGCACAGCCGAGCCGACAGCGGCAATATGAGAAACACACTGCAGCTACAAAAACAACCATCAAGTGATTGAGTTCGAAAACTAATTATGAGTTGATTGAAAAAGATGCAATAATGGCCGGTTTATTTGAGCTCATCAGGCAAAAGATGCACAAAGGGCTTGTTTGCGAGATGACGCAGACGCCTCTACCGTCATTAGGTTATTAAATCTGGCCCTGGCGGGGAGTAAACAGCTTCAGACAGCTTTCCAGACGTTACGGAGTAATAGCACAACTTAAACGGAGAACTGAACACCTCCACTGACAGTGTGAGGGAGGCACTTCCAGAGGAGCAAACCTGGAAAGGTCTCCTACGTCTGAATACGTCTGAGAAGGGAGTCCGACCCAAAGCAGAGCAGAGTCACACACTAATGAGCGCGGGAAAAAGTCGGGCACACAGCGAGGAAGGTTTAGGGTGAAGGTTCAAGTCATTAAATCTTACACGGTGAGAGAACATCTCTAATTGTTAGAGTCTAGTTGTTAAAGGTGAAGGGAAGCATGCCTGACTCGTGGAGTTCACAAACTCAGTGAACTAACCAAACACATCAACCTTCACGTTTCACCTCCTCCTCCTCCTCCTCCTCCTCCTCCTCCTCCGGAAGGACTGAATAACTCTTCCATTCCGTACACTCCTTCCCCTTATTCACTTCAATCCAGTCAGAACATCCATTCTCCGCACTGCAGTCACACTGAGATGGTGGTGGTGTGTTAGTGTGTGTTACGCTGGTACGAGTGGATCAGACGCAGCAGTGCTGCTGGAGTGTTTAAACACTGTGTCCACTCACTGTCCACTCTATCAGACACTCCTACCGAGTGTCTCCACCTTGTAGATGTAAAGTCAGAGACAGAAGCTCATCTGTTTCTACACAGTTTGTGTTGGTCGTCCTCTAGTCCTTCATCAGTGCTCACAGGACGCTGCCCACAGGACGCTGTCGGCTGGACGTTTCTGGTCGGTGGACTGTTCTCGGTCCGGCAGTGACACTGAGGGGTTTAAACACTCCAGCAGCACTGCTGTGTCTGATCCAAACTAACCAAAAGAGGTGTTCATAATGTTATGGTTGATTGTTGTATAATTATATTGCTGATATGAGAAATGAGGGTCATGGTGTCATTTTGCTGACCATACCCACCAGCCTCGATGTCCGAATAAAGCACTCGATTATCACAGTGAAGCAGGGTTAGAGTTCAACACCATTTCTGTGGTCAGACAGCGGCCAGTGATGAATGGGGTAGAGGGTGGCTGACAAATTGCGCATGACAACAGATGGCCTCTACAGCAGTGGTCATCAACTCTCCTCCTGGACAGGCACCTTCCTGCAGAGACCGGCTTCAACCCAGAACCAACCCGTCTGGTCAAGGTCTTCTGAAGGCGAAGCTTGGTTGTAGTAGGTGTAGCAGATTACGGTTAAAAATAAACTCGGCATGAAGGAAGATCTCGAGGTCGGTGGCTGCACTCTGTAACTGTACACCCCGTATGGATCTGTAAGCTAGATGGTCCTCAAAGCGGTCAGTAGATGTTCGTAATGAAGTGGACAGAGAGTATTTATTATAATTCACACCGATTTGGAGTCAGTGGTGCTGCTTTAGAAGGTTGTTAGAGGTTTAAAATAAACTATTAGTGGTGTAACGGAACACCGGTCACCGAAGTAACAGGCAACCGTTACAAAACCATAACGCAACACAACCACACTTCTCAAGTGCATCACTCTGGAGTGAGAGTGGACAGCAGAGTGAGGCGTGGGAGTCTCATATGAACATGGGCTGAGCAGGAACATCTAACAGTATGTTGAGCTCAGAACCACGGACTCCACTTCTCACTTTAACTGAGGAACGGATGAATGAATATATACAAACAAACAAAAACAAACAAACAATAAACAAGGATTATGACAGACTGTCAAAATAAAAGTCATTCAAAGAAACCATCAAACTGACCATGTTATAATAACCACTATAAATATATCACTAATACAAACAGATCATGTCAAAATAAAAGCCACCAATAGACCTGAACAGTCAACATTAGTCCGTAAAACAAATGAACAGTGTCAAAATAAAAGTAACAGATCACGTTAAATTAAAAAATATCACGCCACATCAAAATGTCATTATTACAAATGTGCAAAGAGAGCATCTCAAAATAAAAGTCCCTAACACAAACATTGTGTCAAAATAAAAGCCACCAATTCAAGTCAATAAAGTCAAAATTAAAGTCACTAACCCAAAACAAACAGTCCATGTCAAAAAGGTCACGAATGCTTTCAAACAGTAAGCTAAAGTGAAAAAATGAGATGATCCAATACGCGGCTATAATCTATATATGATCAGACAGTGTATAACACACCCTACTTATCACAGATTCAGCGCTGACCGATGCTGAACACCAGTGAAAGTGAAGATAAAACAGCTCACTTCACGAGGACCTACTGCTGAATCAACACAGAGGTGTTTTTAATTGTACAAGGTCACTGCTGTCATTAGTAAATTAGATGAGGACAGAACGAACAGTAAACATGTCCTCTTAAGTGTTTTCACTGTTGGGTTCTTTGTGCGACCACTTAAGAGGACATAAACACACAGTAATAACTATTTATGGCTCAGGTAAAGAAAAGCCAAACGCCAAGTCTACTAAATCTCTGCTTCACTTGCTGCCTACTGAGTGTGAAAGTGGACACGACCAAGCAGCTCCCAGCAAGACATCTGCTGACCGTGGAATGGTGGGGTTGGTGTACGTGAGTATTTTTCACAGGTCCAATAAACTCACGATTGTTTGGGAGTGTTTTTACAGTCAACACACATGTAAGCTTGAGACATACACAACATGAACTAACGCCAATAATCAGAACCAACTTTCAGAACCAATTCATCTTGTTTGATTGTCCATATTCCACTAATGATTGCTGTTCCAAGTCCATTTGTGGTTGGGTGCTGCTGCCTGCCTACCCCCTGGATCAGCCTCTCCCTCTCTGTAAACTCACCCGTATTTGTGTGGTTCCCACTCGTTAGTCAAACATTTTCCAGGAAATTCTCTGACTTTCCAGGTTTTCCTGGTTTCCCAGGACACGAGGAAGTCCTCACTTGTTACAATGCTCCTAAGACTTTGTTTATTTCGATCTCTTTCTCTCTGTCCCAGCTCTCCTCTACCCTTCTGCTCTATGACTGATTCATGCCACACTAGACTGTGCAGAGCTGTGATCTGAGTGTTTAACCTGCTGGACTTTCACATGAACACTGCGTTTGTTAACACGACGCTCGCTCACAGCTCAGGACCTGCTCTCACACACCCTCAGCTCTTCGTTTTCTCACTCTTTCTGACTCACACTTTCTTCTTCTCGTATCTGTTGTGCTATCTAGTCTCCAGGTCGTCTGCCACTGTCACCACTGGCTCGTTCGATAGAGGATCGGACCGGATCTCTGTAAAGCTGCTTTGTGCCAGCGCTTGTTGTGAAAATCACAGTATAAATAAATTTGAATTTAAATCTGTATTAATTCTGTTTATGTTAAGGCACCCTATGATGCACCGTTGTGTTTGAATGAAGCCCCCCAACACACACACACACACACACACACACACACACACACACACACCTGCCACAGACTCTTTCAGGAACGGATTTATGGGGGGAGGAGCAAATCCAACATGACTCCTCTTTTATATTACAGTCTTTGATATGGGGATTACATGTTAATTTGTTTTTTAATGAAAAAGAGAGGGTGTGAATTAGCCATGGAACACTGTCCCTAAGCAGCCAAACACAGTCCAGCGCCGCACCCCAAATCCCCCTCTGTCCCCGCCACAGGAATTAAGCTGTCTGTCAACCTGAGTGGCAACCAGAGTCCAAAAAAACCCCACTGAGTGGGATTACAGACTTTAGTATTGGAATGCAGTAGCAGTTGGTAAATATAACTTATTTTATACATTTGATTGAATATTGTGTTATTATTTATTAATTTATTAAATATTCATCAAGAGAACAGCATAAATGTGTGGGCCAAAGCTGATATATGATATATGTGAGTACCTGCTGATTCTGGATAATCAGAATATTATGGCCACAATCTTGGTTTCTACACTCCTTTCAATTCAATCAGCTCCACTGACCATAAAAAAGCACATTCATTTCTTTATTCTCCTCCTTTCACCCTGATCTTCAACGGTCAGGACCCCACAGGACCACCACAGAGCAGATATTATGTGGGTGGTGGGTCATTCTCAGCACTGCAGTCACACTGACATGGTGGTGGTGTGTTAGTGTGTGTTGCTGGTACGAGTGGATCAGACACAGCAGTGCTGCTGGAGTGTTTAAACGCTGTGTCCACTCACTGTCCACTCTATTAGACACTCCTACCGAGTGTCTCCACCTTGTAGATGTAAAGTCAGAGACAGAAGCTCATCTGTTTCTGCAGTTTGTGTTGGTCGCCCTCTAGTCCTTCATCTCCCCCGTGGGGGCATGACAGTGTCCAAGTTCTCTTGGGTTCCTTTGTGAGCTGGTGGAATGTTACACTCCTTGCTCTTGGTGTGATCTTTGTTGGTGGAGCACTCCTGGGGAGGGTAATAATGGTTCCAAATCTCTTCCATTTGTACAGAATCTGTCTGACTGTGGATCGGTGGAGTCCAAATTCTTTAGAGACGGTTCTGTAACCTTTTCCAGCCTGATGAGCATCAGCAGCTCTTCTTCGGAGCTCCTCAGAGATCTCCTTTGTTCTCCATGATACACTTCCACAAATATGTGTTGTGAAGATCAGACTTTGATAGATCACTGTTAAATAAAACAGGACACGCCCCCTCGCACCTGATCGCCTCCCATTGATTGAAACCTCCTGACTAATTACATCTTCAATGCAGATCCTAAAGGTTCATACTGTACTTTCACCCTCACAGATCATAAATAAATGAGCAGTGTAATATTGTTGTTCCCTTTGTTTGACTTGGTTCTCCTCGTCTACATTAAGGACTGTATTTCTTTGGAAAAGAACCAGTTTCCCACTGAGAGATGTTATTTTGTAAATTGTGCTACATGGTGTCACACAGGGTACCTGAAAATGCCAGGTCCATGTTCTTTTATTAAAGCATCTGAGAACGGTTATTTACATATGTCGAGAACACAGCCGTGGTGACACTCTCGTTCTAAATATGCCCAATAAAAATAAAGCGAAGAAAACTGGGGTACAAATCCTGTAAAAGCATGTCCTTGTCAAGCTTCCATGAGCTCTGAGCTCCACGGCTCCTGCTGCCAGGTGCTCCTAATTAACTAGGTCAACTGCCGACATAAAGCTTGCTTGAGGCCACCGTAGCCATGTGGGCCATCAAAGACTGTTATCAGCACTAGTGTCTGATTAAGACCTAAGCAGGGGATATGAAGACCTTGGTGGAATTACTGAAGGGAAAAAGACAGTATGTGTCCTAATCATTGAGGACACCCCTGCTTCAAGCTGCGCCATTGCTGACACAGATGTGCAAGTGCACAAACAGCGTGTCTCATCCCTGTAGAGAAGTACTGCCAATAGAACAGGTCTCTCTGGAACAAGTAAACAAACATGACTCTATTGTCTCCATGTCTAATAGCAGGTGTGGACTAGAGGCATAGAAAGCCCCCCAGCATTGAGGTGTGGAGCAGTGGAACCATGTTCTCTGGAATGATGGAGCTCAATCAGTACTTTTGGGATGAGTGGGAAGTTGGGGATGAGGTGGGATGGTGCTCTAGAATATAGTAGAAAATCTTCCCTGGACAGTAGAGACAAACGCAGGAGAAACTGTTTTCAATGCCCTTGATTCCAGAGAAACGATGAAAGAGTAGGTGTCTGAATACTTTTGTCAATTCAGCAGGTTTGGAAAACTGTCTGCCATTAGCAATTACAAGGAAAAAGAATCTGTTTTCCTTCACACAGGCCTCCACCAATCAAGCTGGAGATGCTTTCCAGAACGCGGGGCTCATCAATGCATCCGTGAGCCGACGGCAGGAACAAAAATGGACATGGTGTTTCTAAATCGAACAGGAGCGAGAAAGGGGAGCGAGAGAGAGAGAGAGAGAGAGAGAGAGAGAGAGAGAGAGAGAGAGAGAGCGCCATGATGCAAGCGACTTGTCACCGGATTCCGCCGGAAAGTCCCAGCGACACGGCCTCTTAACTTTTATGATAGTTTGACAAAGTTGACTTCAAAGGGAGCGAACCTTCGGCACCGTTCACAGGCAGCGTGAGAAAGCCAGGTCTGCTCGGGGAGGGGCAGCACGGGAGCTGACGGGAGCTCGGTACAAGAGGGAGGGAGCGAGAGAGGGAAAGAGATAGTGAGAGAGAGAGAAGGGAAACGGTGGAGCAGAAAAGGGGGAGCCCTTTGATCTGTGGCACTAGTGAAAAGTACAAAAGGATAAAAAGCGTTAGAGAAAGAGGAGTGCAGGAGATTGCAAACAAGGCTCACGATCTATTCCCCACAGGACGGTGCCGGGAAGAGAGGGGGAAAAAAACAAGACGAGACAAGAGCAGGATGGTTTAGAGCTTCTGGTGGGGCGGCCTGCTTGGGGAGTTCTTTCGG
This sequence comes from Acestrorhynchus altus, assembly GCA_034509495.1. Taxonomy (NCBI): domain Eukaryota; kingdom Metazoa; phylum Chordata; class Actinopteri; order Characiformes; family Acestrorhynchidae; genus Acestrorhynchus; species Acestrorhynchus altus. The sequence goes on from CM067512.1 coordinate 33,144,807, forward strand.
GGCTGCACGCTGAAGCAATTAGCATTGAACCACCTTCCTGAGGAGACCGGAGCACGGGGGGTGCTCAGAGTCACCGCCGCTGCCTCCAACTCGGTTATAGCATAAAGCAATTAGCAGAAGCAAACCACTCAGGACCAAAAAGACAGATCCGTTCATCTTCCATTTATCTTCCTGTGCTGGTTGGTCAGCTGCTGGTGGAGCTCTATCTGTGGAAAGTACATCACGTTTCTTCCACAGTTGGTTTAAGTTGGACGGGACTTAGTTTGCCCGTGTGGTGATGGGTGCAGCCGTGGTCCACAGGTAAGCGAAGCAGCCTGTAGGTTGAAGGTCACTGGTTCGAGTCTGAAGTGACAGGTTGTGAACAAAGTGCCGCAGGCTCCGCCCACCACTCCGGGCAGGTGTGCGCACAGTCGCACAGATTAATTGAGGAGTTCAGAGGTTATAATAAATGTTTTTGGTCAATATGATTGTTTTTGTATCATGAAAAAAACGTCAACAGGGCTTTAGATGTGTAATGTTTTGTTCCATACAGGCACATGGGCTGGAATATGACATATTTTGCAGAGTCGACTTTCACTGCAATCATAACGGATGCGTTTCTGCTGGAACAGCATACAAACAGCCGTCATGACCCGACATTCCATTCCACCTTAAATGGTGCAGAACTTACAGGAGACAGAATGTAACTGCAGCACTATTTTAAGGTGGAATTTCATGCCACGAGATGAGCACAAAGCAATTTGTGTTGTTTATTCTATTTTATTCTATTTTATACTTGCATCATCAGATCTTGTCTGCACAAATCCATCCTAATGAACTGGAAAATGAGAGAAAACAATAGAGCACAACGGAAATTGTAATGAATATCAATGAAAAACACCAACCAGGACCACATTATAACTTTACTGTAACAATAACTCAAACTCTAAATTACAAATATGTATATTGATGAATTAATTATAATGTAAACAGTTTAACAGTTTATTATCCTTTTTGTTCATCCTTATACACATATCTTCATTCCTGATGTGTTCCTGCACATGGTATGGATTAACTCTCACTATCTGTGCTTTTCAGGAAGTTACAGGCTGCTTTCTAGACTTAACTCAGGATCAGAGTAACCTACAGACATGATACACTTCATAACTACAAGACTGACCTCCATCAGTGATGTCATAGAGAGTAATTCAGCTCTGAAAACAGATAGAATTCACTGGTTTCCACCCGAATTCAATCCCAGTTTAAAGACTAAAGCAGCTTCCAGTGCATGTTTACTGCTCTGTCCACGTGAACATGATCAACCTGCATACAGACTCTGACTGATCAGAGAGAGGGGGCGGGGCTGATGATCAACCTGCATACAGACTCTGACTGATCAGAGAGAGGGGGCGGGGCTGATGCTCAACCTGCATACAGACTCTGACTGATCAGAGAGAGGGGGCGGGGGATATCGGGTTACAGAGGAAAATGAGGAGGAGGGGCTGATTCTGTAGCATGATTTAAACCAGAATACGGGGGCTTTAACCCTGTGTTCAGCTGAGTGGGATAGAAGTGGAAGAGATGGCGTGTGGTCCCTGAGTTATGGACACTGTGCTCCAGAGGGACTGACCTTGAAAGAGTGCAGCATTCTGGATGATGAGGAGCTTGAGCTGGGCGCTGCTGGCCTGCAGACCGGACTCCATGTTCTGTTTGGCGGTGAGAAGGTACCGCTCCTCCATTTTGCGTGAGCAGCAGGTGAGACCCTTCGGCTGGCAAACCTGCAGGTCCGAGCCTGTTACAGAGAGAGAGAGAGAGAGAGAGAGAGAGAGAGAGACACTCAGGAAAGTAAATAGACACCCCTACTGTAGTACTGTCTCAGTCCTCCTCCTGAGACCGTGTCTGCCTAATGAGGTAGGAAAGCAGAAGTGCGGGAGCTTGTTCTACAGAGACGATTACTGATCTAACCTAAGAGGACCTGACATCAAATCACAGAGAATGCTGTGCTTTACAACACTGCACAAACAAATCTCTCCCACTTCAACGGAGTGAGATGTTTAATTCCTACACAGAGAGTTCACCACATTGCCCTCCCTCGTGCGTGTGTGTGTGTGTGTGTGTGTTATATATATAAAGTCATATGAAGAAGTTCAGACCCCTCTGTCCTAATAGCTGTATCTCCTCCTTTGTCTGAAATATTGTCAGTGAGATGTTTCTAGAACCGTCTACCGTCTCTGACATCGACTGGAAGAACGACGTTCCCACTCCTCCATGCGGAATTCTTTCAGCTCTGTGATGTTTCAGCGTCAGTCTTTGTACAGACGCTCTTCTGTTCTTCTCAAACCCCCTCTGATACCATAAAGATCTCATAGTGGTTTCTATGATGGAGAGATCTCCACACCCTGCTGCAGCAGAGCAGCTCCAAACCATCACACTCCCACCACCATGCTTCTCCACTTGTTCCGGACAGTGGAACGACTGATTTCTAATTGTTCTGAGATCTTTTTAAATCTCTTCTCAGACTCATCTGCATCTACAACCTTCTTTCTGAAAACCTCAGTGTCATCAGAACACTGAACAGTGGTGAACATGGCAGGGTTTCAAGGAGAAGCTGCTGCTCTCTAAATAGAACATTGCTGCACGTCTGCAGTTTGCTAAAGATCAAGTGGACAAACCCGAAGACGGGAACAATGTTTTGTGGACAGATGAGATGGAAATCATGCTTTGGTAGTAGAGGGTCACATACTTTAGCCTCAATAAATAAATGAGGACTTCTGAAGTTTTACCTCAAATTTATGCTAAAATTCTACAGTAAAATTCTACCAATTTAAGGACCAATACATCCAAACAAAGACCATTTAAGAACCAATATTTAAGTAAGATTTTTTCAAAAGTAGGAAAATGTTTATAAAATAACTTACACATTTGTAGGCGGTTCTATACTCAAACCCACGTTCCAGCTTCACCAGGAACATAATATTCCAAGAGAACTTGAAAGAATACAGAATATAATGTCCTCCCTTCATTAAGTAGAAGCACGAGGACCCAAGAGGATTTCTTTTTTGTTGTTGTTGTTGTTTTTTTTTGTTCTTCAGCTGAAAGTTGCAGAGAGACACAGGAATAAATCACTGTGTCATCAGGTCTGAAAATGAAATTCAACTTTTCAATTAATTCATCAGCCTCATTAATACCCGAACGCTCCAGCAGAAGCTCGCACCAAACCCCGTTCGCCACTTCAGAAAACTGAGACTGTGTACTATTTGCATCAGCATTTACACCAGGGTCTAATTGTGAAGCAAAAACATGCACAGTTGGCAGGGAGTCTCAACAAGTTCTCAGGATCGGGACGTCTGTAATGATGTCTGGACTTAGAACTAATTCCGCGGGGAACTGAGGAGACAAACACCGAGGCGCTAAACGGGCCATGCCTGGAAAACAACAAGGCAGCAGCTCTTGTCGTGTCATGATTTTGTGGTTGTTGATGTGAAGAAAACAACTTGCATATGTTTAAAATATACTATGTGGACAAAAGTATTGGGACACCGTTTCTTCTGAAAGCATGACAAGCATGTTGGATGATGCCTAAGACATATATAAGCTTTATACCCCCCGAGTCCACGCCGGGCATTAGGCATGGTGCCAACGGGGTCATGTTTGTTTACTTAGCTTCTTGCATCTCTTTAACACATCTGAGAAAATAGGTTTTTCAGGAAGAAGTCTTTTGTGCCTTTAATGTGAAAACCACATATGAAACCCACACTTCTAATCTCATCTCCTAAAGAAACAGAGGTTCACTTACTTTTTCTAGCCTGCAATGTTTCAAGTTTAATAAGATTGTGATCATGAAATACATACCACTAAATGTAGACACATTATACACTCAAATAACTGCAGGTGGCACTGGAGGATAACCAGACTGTAAATACCTGCGGGGTGTGTGACGGGATTCAAAAATTGAGAAGAGGTGTTGAATATCTCGTTCAAGGTACAATAAAGGAAGTGTCACTCATATTTCTACCAACAGTGACACGAATCCCAGACTACAATCTACAAAACTCTGCTCCACACGTTGATGGTCTTTCAGAAAGTGGTCGTGAAGGACCTGCGCCGACTAGAAGCAGTTCTTGCCTGGAAACGATTTTCATTCACAAGCCATGAAACACGCCGGCGGTGGCTATCCGTCGGTTTGGTCTTTGGGCCAGGAGAGTGTCCTGTCGACTGGCACACTGACCTGTTGACAGACCAGTATGAGCGACGCTTCTGTAGACCTGCAGACTCAACTTCCCACAGTGGCCTTTGGCCCAAATGCAATCGTTCCTTTCAGCCGATCATTAAGTCCTGCTGTGACCCATTATACACACATCCAACAAGACTTACACTGATCTGACCGCCAGTCCTACAGCGTCGTGTACATGGTATGACTTGACCACTGCATATGAAATGACTAGGTGGCAGGAGAACGTCTCTTCAGGAAAACATCTGGCCCAGAGCACTTCCCACCCAGCGGTCACATCTCGATCCAGAAACTGAAGAGCCTTGTTCCCACTTTGAAAAGTAAACAGATGACATGATGCCATTTTTCCTGACACTATACAACGAACAGTGGACCAAGGGTGTCCGGTTGCAGCCCCAGAGGACCACGTCCCTGCTCAGCTTTCTGCTCTCCCTGTTTTTACAACCTATGCACTAATGATCAAACTCTTCCTGTGCTGAATCAGTTCTGTTGGACCAGAGGGGGACAATCTGCAGGACTGAAACACGACACCCAGGCTGTTAAAGGGGGTGTGGAGGAGACTTGGTGCAGGAGCTCATGCTGGGTACATTATAATGACACCTGTGTGAAGCGCGAAAGCATCGGGTTCATGTTCTTGCCTAAAAGCAAACGAAGCAGACGAGCTCAATTTAGACTCCAGAAAGAACAACGTTACCTCGATGAAAGAAAAGCAGAATCAGGAACATTATGACCACCTCTGTGTTTCTATATTCACTGTCCTCTGTCTAACAGAGTGGACAGTGTTTAAACACTCCAGCAGCACTGCTGTGTCTGATCCACTCATACAAAGACCATCTGAAAGTCTGTCATACATTCAGCTGTGTTCTGATTACACACTGGATCTTGGTGTAAAGTGCTTCTCCTGCTGCCCTATAAAAGTTCTCTCCTAGGCTACTTTTGGGTAGAGTACCTCTTAGTTAGACACGCCACTATAACACAAGACATTTTATCCAGTGGACAGACCTTGAGAAGGGGGCATCATTGGACTGCGAGAGGAAGGATGGGCAGTTCTGACCAGGTGTTGGGAGCAGTGCACACAGCGAACAGAACTCCAACCGTATCTGAATCCAGGTTCTGTTTGGGATCCAAAGATGGAGGCCTTTTGGAGAGTGATTCAGACCTGCCTTTGCTGTGGAGTGACACACTGCCCCAACTACTGGTGTGATGATCTATGGGACCATCAAAAGGGTGAACAATTGTATGGGCACATTATTTCCTTAAAAGGAAAAGCAATAAAGGGGGGAATGAGAAATAAAAAACCGGGGGATTTAAGAAATGATCACCTAAATGAGAGCGATGGTGGGTGATTTGTCGGCAGCTCTCTCAGTGGCCATGGCTTTTGAAGGTTCTTTGACAAAAGAACATGATTGGACTGCGAGGCTCTTTGAACGAGACAAAAAGAGCGATGGAACTGAGAGTTACTATTAACGACGCGCTTCGCTTCATATCCTACATATACAACTCAATCAAACGCTGACCTTGTCCGAAGGTTTTTAATCTAAAAATCTCGAGTGTCTGTGCAAGAAGAATACCGTCTCACGTCTCACGTCCGCAAACAAATCGAACGGAAACGGTGGCCTGCAGACCTGCACGTGGAAATAACGGATGGAAAGCAATTTGAACAAAAAGGCGGCCTCTCGTCTGCAGCAAACCTTGATCAAAAAGGGTGTCTTAATTTATTCATGCAATATCTCATCTTGTAGAATGAAAAAAAAATCAGGAAGTGTCCCAAAAACAAATGGGCTCATAAAAAAAGCATGGACCGATCTCTTTACTGCATCTAACGAACAGCATGGCACAACTAAATCTGCACAAAGGGTTTCTTCCTAATTTCTCTTGCAAGCGCGATAAACCTCCAACTAATGCGGCGTGGCAACCTCCATCTCCACCTCGACAATCTGCTCCAGGTACAAAGAGCACGGTTTTCCGGAGCAGAGCCGCTGAACTGGAGGCAGGTGAAGTGCCGGTGTGTAGAGGGGGGTGTGTACAGCCTGCCGGAGGGGCTGGAACTGGTTTGATTGATAGCGCTGTAAACAACCATCAGACGTGTCTCACTTCTCCAGGAAAGAACAGCAAGAAGCGCAAGGGGGGCAGGGGCTGAAGGGTGGGGTGTGACACCATTTGAGTAGAGTCAACAAAGGTGCGAGAGCCTGGTATTCAGGAGGCTGTTTGCAGCACTTTGGAGAAAACATCACAGAAGACTATAGTTAGGCAGGGGATCACAGAAGACTCGGGGGGGGCTGCGGTGACACGAGATTATCAGCACAGGTTCCAGACGCTGACAGACGGTGGGCGTACGCGTCAACAGCAGACGGAGGAAGATGAAGCGTAACTGATGAAAATAGGTTATTCAGAGGATGGATACAAACTGCGCCAAAGACTGAATGAATGACAGATTTGTCTGAAAGAATGATGTGTTGATGTGAGCTCCAGAAGCGTAAACAAACAGTATTCTAAACGCTCAGAACGTCGTAACATGAAAGGAAGGTTCTGATATAATTATTGTTCAGTCCCGCAAAGCAATGCGCATCTACACCGCTTTGAAAAAGGTCACCACCTGGATTTAACTAAGCAAATAGGTCACAGCCTCCCATTGGATAATTATGGCATGATGTTTCCATCTTTCAGATGTTCGTCTGTTTCAGACGGTGAAATTATACGTCTAAGGAGGCAGAAACGACTAATCAGTGTTTGGTGAAATCAGATGGTAGAAGAACAGCAGCAGAACTCGGGGATCTGTTTGATAGTGAAAGTAAGAGCATTTCCACGCTCACTGCGAAGGGAACTGGAGGGATTGAGGCTAAACCTCTGCAGTCCTAAAACCACTGACCAGCAAAAACGGCTTCAATCTGCTGGAGAGCATAAAGACTGGACTCTGGAGCAATGGAAGAAGGTCAGTGTGGTCTGATGAGTCCAGACTGACGCTGTTCCAGAGTGATGGGCATCAGGGTAAGAAGAGAGGAGGCTGAAGTGATGGACCCATCATGCCTTGTGTCCACCATACCAGCCTGTGGGGGCAGTGCTATGATCTGGGGTTGCTGCAATGGGTCAGGTTGAAGTTCAGCAGGATGATGTGCCCAAAGAATGAGGTCAGCTGACCATGTTATTCCATCAATGGATTTTTCTTCCCTGATGGCACGGACATATGCCAAAAAGAGAAAGCCAGGACTCATCGGCTCCGATTATGAAAGAGTGATTCAGGGAGCAGGAGACATTATATTCACACATGGACTGACCACCACAGAGTCCAGCCCTGAACCCCACTCAGATCTTTGGGATGTGCTGGATAGGGTTTCTTGCAGTCCGGCGGCTCCAGCATCATTGTTTCATGTGTTTGTAAAGTCCAGCACGACACAATGGTTGGTTCCACATGTTCTGTTGAGCTTCTGTCACTGCTCAGACGTACATTAGTCCCGCTCCCGTCACAGCTGTCTTTGGTGTCTTACCTGTTGACAGATCCGTCCTAGATTTATGTTCAACTATATTGCTTTTGTTACTTTTCTAGATAGACGTCTTATCTTGTCACCCATATGTGTGTGTGTGTGTGTGTGTGTGTGTGTGTGTGTGTGTGTGTGTGTGTGTGTGTGTGTGTGTGTGTGATCTTCAATGATCAGGACCCCACAGGACCACCTCAGAGCTATTATGTGGGTGGTAGGTCCATGCATTCTAATTCAGCATTCAGCTACTGGTTGCACCCATTGCTGACACAGATGTGCAAACACACACACACAGCTGGTCTAGTCCCTGTAGAGAAGTACTGCCAATAGAATAGGACTCTCTGGAGCAGATAAACACACATGACTCTATTGTCTCCATGTCTAATAGCAGGTGTGGACTAGAGGGTATAAAGACCTCCAGCATTGAGCTGTGGAGCAGTGGAACCGTGTTCTCTGGAATGATGGAGCTCCATACAGAACTTTTTGAACTATATCCATAAAATCTTTTAGTTTTATTTAAGTCATACTGATAATTTATTTTTACTGTCACTTGGGGGTTGTTAATAATATATAATTATAATATTTAATATAATAATAATATAATAAAATAATAATAACAATATAATTTAAAACATAATAATATAATAATAAAATAAAATAATAATAATAATATAATTTAAAAAATAATAATATAATAAAAATAAAATAAAAATAATAATAATAATAATAATAATAATAATGTAATTTTTCAATAAATATTCAATAAGTACAGGGAGAAACCAGGAGCGTGACGCCAATTCTCTCATCATGCTCCTTTAAACAGTAACTCCACAGTAACCCCTGTAACTGCCATATTGCCCCCCCATATCAGAGAAAACAGCTGCGGCCAATCATTATCCAGCACACCTGACTACCCCTATTTACGGTTTACTCAAGGTCATGTGCTTGATGTGCGGGACGGAACTGGCCTGAGATGATTTAGGACGGCTTGCACTGATTCGTGCTCTCACCAGCGTTATGGATTATCTGCTGAACTTGTCATCCTTGCTGAGAGATTCAGAATTCTCAATCTTCCGTCTCTTGTCTGAGCCTTCGAGCCAACTGCTCTCCCTCAATCAATAATGAAAATTAGGCCTGTAAAGTTAAGTACATCTGCCCGATAGACTGGCACTGGTATTTTAGTTCTGGCTCTTCTGTTCATGTAATCCAGTCTGATACATTCACGGAGCTCCCAGCCCTGCAGAAGTGAGACGTGTGTTAAACTGGAATCTGTATTTACCAAATCAACCAGAAGGATATCAGGGATTTATCTGATGTGCTCAACTTCTTCCTGCATGAATTATGAAACGTGAATCAGGACTTTATTCTCCTTTCAGGCTCAAGAACCTGATGGATCGTGTGTTTGAGGCCTGTTATGTGGTTTTTATGTTGTTTAAAAGGTATTCATGTGTTCACTCAAGTGTTACAGCAATAACCAGATTTTTACTAATAAATGAAGTAAAATGGAAATTTAATGCTGAAAACAAATATTATAATGATATAATAAATATTATAATATGATGAATATTTGTATGATATATAAATATATATATGATACATAAACTTGAGTGAGTGGGTGAGCGAGTAGGTGAGCGAGTAGGTGAGCGAGTAGGTGGGTGAGTGAGTGAGTGAGCGGGCAGGCGAGCGAGCGAGCGAGTGGGTGGGTTGAGCGAGTGAGGGGTGAGTGAGCAAGTGGGTGAGTGAGCGAGTGAGTGAGTGAGTGGATGAGTGAGTGAGTGGATGAGTGAGTGAGTGGATGAGTGTGTGAGTGGGTGAGTGGGTGGGTGAGTGAGCAAGTGGGTGAGTGAGCGGGTGGGCGGGTGAGTGAGTTGGTGGGCGGGTGGGTGAGTGGGTGAGTGAGTGAGTGAGTGGGCGGGTGGGTGAGAGGTGAGTGAGTGAGTGGGTGAGTGAGTGAGTGAGTGGGTGGTTGGGTGGGTGAGGAGTGGAGTGGGGTGGTTGGGTGGGTGATGGGTGGGTGAGTGAGTGGGTAGGGGTGGGTGAGTGAGGGTGGTGGGTGGGTGAGGAGTGGGGGTGGGTGGTGGGTGAGTGAGTGAGTGGGTGGGTGGGTGAGTGGGTGTAAAACAGTATTAAATAATTCATTTGTACAAACATAATGTAAACAAAGATGGCTTTAAAAGTCTTACCCTATTGAGATGATGTCTTTGTTCATGCCTAGTTCAAAGTATGTGTTTGGGTTGAGGTGCGGTGGGTGGTGTTTATCCAACACGCTGACTTTGCTGTATGCAATCAAATCCAAGGCTCCAAAATCTATTGGAAAGCCTTCCCTGGACAGTAAAGACAGTTACTCCAGCAGATAAATGACTGTATTGTCTCCATGTCTAATAGCAGGTGTGGACTAGAGGGTATAAAGACCCCCAGCAGTGAGCTGTGGAGCAGTGGAACTGTGTTCTCTGGAATGATGGAGCTCCATACAGAACTTTTGGAATAAGCAGGGTTCGTGACCTCACTAATACACATCAATGAATGCAATCAAATGCTCACAGCAATGTTCCACAATCTTCAAACAACAAGAGTTACTCCAGCAAAAGCAGGAGAAACATTTTTGACGTCCTTGATTTCAGAAGAAACAGTGAATTTGTGTCCCAATACTTTTGTCCACATAGTGTATTGAGAAATGCTCCATCACTGATCCAGTGATCACACCGTATCTGGCTCGGAAACCCTCATAACCCCAAACCTGCGAATGAATTGTGATGCTGTTCAGCACACCCACACAGAGTGCCACCGCGCCAAATGAACAATAACAAGGAGGGGACCGTCACATCGGTCAGCCGGCAACTTGTGTATGCACACTGACAGGCTTAATATCCTAAATCAATACTCGCAAAGGACCGGCGACAGATACCATCAAGCTAATTTCAGACTGCGGGACAAATTTATGAAGCAGTCAATGGCGCACCACGTGGACGGCAGGTATGAAAGGAAGGCGAAAGCTGCGGATTTGGTAATTATCTGCAGCAAAACAGACAATTTCATCTGCCTGCCTGTCGTTTGCAGATGATAAATGTATTTCATTAGAAAAGTTGGGAAGCGAGTGGAAAAGTGAAGGCCTGTGGGATAAGGCTTCTCCCCGGAGACGCAGGAACAAAGACTATATCACACCGTCTAAATAAAGACTCGCGGGGACAGATGTGAGCAGGTGGAGCCGGTTCTACAAAGACTGGAAGGAGAAAGACTTTGTATAAAGCCTTATAGATCCACCGTCCAACCCAACACCTCACAGCGTCCAGTATCACACATTTTGATTTCTTTATACAACAGCACTAGAGACGCACCGCTTCCAAAGTGTCTTGCGTAGTGCATCAGGTGGTTCAGTGGTCTCGCGTGCTAATATGATCTCAGGATCGCAGGGTCGAATCCCGGTTGATGCGCCCGGAGTCTGAGAGAGCGAAATTGGCGATGGACGGGTAGATGACGCCCTCGCCCTTCATCACACTCGGCTGCTGGACATCACAGGCGTCTGTAAGCCGTTGTATTGGAGATGGGGACCTGGCACTTTCCTCTAAGCTTGTTGGCTGCCCAGCAATGGAGCAATGTTGGCAGTTCCGAAAGAGAGAGTGGTTGACTTCACGTGTGTCAGAGGAGACAGACGCTGGTCCTCAGCCTCCCAGTACCTCTTTCCAGTGCTGTGAATTTTCCTCATCGCAACGCATTCAGACTGATCGGCTGGTCACCAGTCAAAAATCATTTCCAGATTCCAGTCGCTGCTCAATCGGTGGATCTTCAAATAGAACCCACAGCCTCTCATACGAAAATGTACGGCCACTGATCAGGACATTAAGACCACCTCCTTGTTTCTCCTCTCACTGTCCACTCTGTCCTCTGATCATTCAGGAGCTCTTTGTAGTTCTATAATTACAGACTGTAGTTCATCTGTTGGAGTTAAAAACAGAGCATCCTGGAGGGAAACCTGCTGGTTTAGAAGCTTCACCTTCCAGCAGGACAACGACCCTAAACATACAGCCAAAGCTATGATGGACTGGTTTTGATCAAAGCATATTCATGTGTTAGATTGACCCAGTGAACGTCCAGACTTCAATCCCAGTGAGAGTCAGTGGAAGGACTTGAAAACTGTTGTTCACAGATGATCTCCATCCACCCGGACTGAGCTTCAGCCGTTTAACAGAGAAGAATCGGGCAGAAATCTCAGCCTCTAGACGAGCAAAGCTGGCAGAGACAAAAAACGCTGTTCATGGGGTATGAATAATTTGATGAAAGTGGACATTTTATGTATTTTGACAGACGTGTAAACATTTGACCAATTTATGCTACAAGAACGGCATGTAAGGGACATTAATATGTTCTTTAATATATTAACATACTGTCTTCTTGACGACGCCCACCAAGCCCATCCTGTAGCGTTCCACATCCCACCAGCACAGCCTGCCCCTCTTCCCTTCCTATTATTCTCAACCTCCACCATAAATCCCACCTTCTGTTTCTTCACAGCGAGTGTTCCTGTCCCCGAGAGCCCGCACCGTCTCCTCACTGCATATAAACAGCTTGATGCGCATCTGGATGCAATGCAGAAAAAGACAACTTGGCAAAGCAGCAACATTCCTGCCAGACTCTCTTCCTTCTTCCCTCGATATGTGGGGAAGGAATGCCAAATCCCAGTCCTGGAGCACCAGTGACCTGCCTATTTTGCTCATTTCCCTGCTATAACACACAAACCACGAGTCCTTAATCAGTCCAACGTCAGGCCTGTTCAGTAAAAAGAAGGTCAATCCCTCTGATCAATCCTTACTTTAAGCTTAAAGATGAAAGACGAAGAAAGACGGACGATATCTGAATTCATACCCCTCCCTTCAGTTCTCCTTCAGCAACTCCACCCCTAAATTCATGTCCACGTATTACCACAACATCCAAAACACAACATCCAAAACACAACATCCAAAACAAAAATATCAATATCCCCATAAGCTCTGTTTATATCCCGATATAGATATAAATATCGATATATCGCTCAGCCCTACTAAAACAATCTGCAATTTAGTCCAAAACTACTATCTTTTTTGTGAGCACTTAAGTAGAATAAAGCACCTGTCTGTCCATGGCCTTCCTTCTAGAGTTCACCCCTCTCTCCCACACTGCGACAGGAGACCTGAGGCCACACTAAAAATGTGTCCTAACACAGCCGGCTTCAGCACAGAGAGAGAGAGAGAGAGAGAGAGAGAGCGATACATATCTCATCCACCTACTCGTCCTCACCAAGCCTGAAGACATCGAACACAACCAAACTGCATGCATAACCAAGTTCCAAGGCACCAATTACGAAGCTATCAGCATGCAAGTTTAAAGCTATGAGGCCAAAAAAACAGCTTGTGTTAAAATATAGAATGTGCTAAAAGGACATCATTAGTGGCATCAATAATAAATTAACACCATTAGGAAGCAGGGGAGCTCTCGACAGTTTCTCCAGAGCCTCACACCATCACAGATCTCTGCAGCAAGATCGCACATGAAAGAAAAATGAACATGATTAAATCATATTAGCGTCAGAGGCCAAACGAAAAGAACAATGTGGTCGTGACTCGGGGTCCTTCAAGAGCAGCACTGTTTTTGAAGCTGCTCTTCTGTCTTCTCACACTTCCCTGCTCGTTTCAGACAGGTTCAGCACAGTGGGCACCGAAACGAGCTGTGAGTTACATTCAGGACCCAGCTGTTCGGCAAATGAAGGTAAAATAAGACCCTGACATGTCTGTTTCCATTTCACTTCTCACGGGGTTGGATTTTAGGAGCAACGACTAATCAGCTACATCCAGCCTGACTCTCCACATGATTTCTCTAGGTGCAGTCCAATCACCCCAGCAGTTCCCTGTGAATTAGACTACTTAGGAACCTCAGACGATCATTGAAGAGAACTTCAGACTACATACTGCATCGAGAGCAGTACACCTAAGCTATGTCCACACAGAGATATCTCTGAAAACAGACCCTCCCTCCTGTCGTGGAGTCACTCAGAATGGCAGCAGGTCATCTTCAGCAACAAGTCCAGCTTTTGTCTTGGTGGAGTCAACCAACAAATCCAATGTGGAAGCACAGTAGTCAGTGCATAGATCAATGGTTCGGTGTCACACGTCCAAAAGTTCTGGTGTGATGTTGTGGGTGCAGTTTCGTATGATGTCAGATCACCTTCGGTCTTCATTACAGACACTTTAACAGACCAGCGTTATGTTAATGAGGTTCTGGAACCAGTGGTTCTACCTTTTCTGAACACACTGCGGTGCTCTATTCCAACAGGACAACGCTCGTCCACACACTGCTGCCGTCTCAAGATCTCGTCTTGAAGACACAGATACTACGCCGTGGTCGGTCTCATCTCCAGACCTGTCCCTGATTGAAAATGTGTGGGACGCTATTTTGCCACTTTGAAGGGGATTAAAGAGTTTCTCCTTTACGGAGTCACAAGCCAAGAAAAAAGAGCCCCAACCATCTGTAAAAAGATCAAACTGAGATAAAGCAACACTCCAACAAAAGGAGCTAATAAGCTTGATAGTAATGGATAACGTCCCAGCCTTCAACAAAAAGAGCCAATCACCTTCTGGTTATGGATAATGTCCCACCCGTCAACACAGAATGAGCACTATAAGATCTTCACAGTAAGAGGAAGCAGAGGAGGACTTCTGAATAACATCGGATAGTTAGATACTTAGCTGCGTTATATCCACCGCCTTGCAAAGAACAGGACCTGCGTCCAAAATGAGCCAACGAGCCAAATCCACACAACATAAACAAAGATGGCTCTTCCATTGTTGTCACGGAAAGCAAAGTGGACATCAAAAGAAAAGTTCATTAAAGCAGCGGATTTGTGAATAAGGTTATTTATTATCTTCATTGTTACATTAACTTATTGATTCACAAACCGAATAATCAATTATTCATGTTAATAACTGCTACAGCCATTTGTTGCAGCTCTACTGGCATTAAGCCTCACAAATCCAAGAGGGCCAGTTTAACTGAACTCAATCATTAAAAGAAAATTCCATATCTGCTGGAGGGCTCGCCATCTATCACCTTCACACGCACGACTTCAAAATGACTTCACCATGAGCTTGACCCAAATCATTACAGCATAATTACAGGAGCAATGGGGACACTCCACAAGATCCGAGGGGGCTGCACCACCTCAGGGCCTCTCAACGCTCCTGACACAAGACCGACACGGCGTTCCACTTTTTCCCATTTTCATCCAGACATGAAGCTTCTGGTTTCTGCTATTCCTAACATACTAAACTCAACAGGGAATTCATTAACAATACACACACAAAGCGTCTCACACACACACTTGAGCATCATATCTCTGCTGTCACGGCGTCCTTCAGACAGCACTGTGGTTTGGCGCGGTGATCGCTGCCTTTGTTCCTGGGCCACAAGAGCTCCAAAGACGCTGTCTACAATTAAAGCCATTCAAACAAAACAAGCGTCCCACAAGCGCTTAACAGCGTATAAAGCCAGCTCTTGAGGCAGGTCGGCCCCGTTCTATCAGTTCTCCGCAATCCGAGTGCGCAGGCGGACAGTAACGCAGCTCTTCTCTGCCTCATTTGCATGAGGCAGGCTGCTGAGAGAGGGACCCTGCTTCATCTCTGCTCCACTCTGTACGAATCCCAGGACAGCTTGTCTCCAGCTGGAGCTGACCTCTTCTCCTCTGCTACTAATTACTCCAGCTTCAGAGGCCTGGGAGAGGCCCTGTTCCAGCCACTTCACATACCAAGAGCCAGGCTTGCTTTTACTCTGGGATGCAGCAGTGGTGGCATTCCACAAAGCACTTGATGAAAAAAACGATGTTGCATCCAAGCTGCCGATCTACAGCTCATAGCTCACACTTACAGAAAGGCTTTTCTGTTGGTTACGGGAGAGTTTGATAGCTGTGGCTGAGAGCTTCACTAATCTAAAGGTCTATTTATTGGCTGTCGAGTACGTTCCTAAAGGAAATTTTCTACATTCCTGAAATGGTTCGCTGTAGAGAAATGTACTAACTGGTTTCTTTACAGTGGAGCTGAGATGAACCAGCAGTGCACAGCATTAGAAAAATTCACAGACAGAAAATAAAAAATCTGATTTTGTAAGTAATCCGAGTAACAGAAGAAGGTGAATGATGCTGTATCTTCATCCCCTGATCAGGGACAGCTACTGTTCCTCAGAAGGAGATCATGCACCAAAGGAAACCAAAGGACATGATGCAGCTGTTTGATCAGTGGACGAGCACGCAGCACCAGGGACTCAACCTTTGTCTCGCTACATTCTCATTCTTCTGTGAGATTATTGGTGAGTTAGTTAGAAATCTGATTACTGTCTGAGTGAAAACCTGGAGCTTTCCCATTATCTGAAGGTAGATGTTTGTTTATGGATGAAGCACCCCCTTCAACAAAAAGAGCCAATCAGCTTGCTAGTTTTGCTACAGTCAGAGGAGGGTGCCAATATTGTGCCCCTAGTGGTGAAAAGCAGTAAGGTAGAGTTCCACTATGAGACAAGTTCTTTATTTTAACCTGCATGTTTTTTCCAAGCTTCTGTTTTATGTTTAAAAAGACATTTTCTCTAACAGGACCTTAGTGAATTTTAATTAAATACCCCTGTTTGTATGATGGACACCACCCTCAATCTTCTTTCAGAAGCCCACACTACTCAAAGAGCAGCTGCCATCCTGACTGCTTAATTCAAACGATGAGTTTGGCAGAGTCTAAGGGACGCTGGTTTGGCAGGGGTGGTGATTGTTTCTAGGAGGAGAATGGCAGAATGTCAAGGACAGGCAGCAGGCTGGGACAAAAGGTAGCTATTGTTCAAGTTTTCCGAGGACGAGTCCAAGGTCTGAAGGCTGAAAGAACGGCAAGTCGTCCTTCATGCTCTGACATCCAGTTCTCATTAATGTGCTCAACCTTTCCCTCTTGGGCCGGGAGACCGGGACGAGCGAGGCTTCCGAAGTGAGGAGAGTGAGAGAGCGAGAGGAAAAAAAAAAGCCCACACCGGCATTTTGGTTTCGTGCCCCTTGGCACGACATGCAGTGTGATTAGAATTCAGCTCAATCTTGCCGGGCCGATGTCTCCGACACTGAGTCTTCCTCTTCCAGCACGGAGTGAGCAAGAAGCATTGCTCCTGTGTTTAGGGCCATAATAAATCTGCTTTCATTCGACGGAAAAAGAGAAAAAAGAAAAGTTCAATGGCCGCACTGGTGAACCACCTCTTCCCATCCCACTCACACACACCACTGGAGGTAGCAGCTGGCAAAAGAACTGATAGATAGTGACTCAATCGCCATGACTAACCGTCCCACATACCACCATAGGCGCTCCTCGGGAAGCTGCGAGAGGCGGCTGAAGTCAGCAAAGCGAGTTGGACTACACTTCAGAGAGGTGCGCGACGGCAAACGAGCATGATTAAACAGCCCCTACTCAGCCTTCCAAACGCTGAACCGTGAGCCTGACGAAGTTAACAGTCAAACCTGACTGCTCGTCAATGCCACAGTTAGAAAACAGAGCCCGTGAGCTCGCAAACAGGCCCAAAAGAGAGGAAGTGTGAAATGGAAAACTTGCCAAGGCATTAAATCCTTGCAAATGTTTAGCAATATGTGCTAAACTCTCGCAGGAACGAGTGCAATTGCAAGAAGGTGACAGCTGCACTACAGGGCCTGCAGTCGTTCCCATTTCCAATTAACATTAAGGTTGTCTGCATTCATTTACCACTGCAAGGCCAGGTACGTGTGCAGGGTTCAAATCGAGCGGACGGTTAAATCAGCCCGTTCTCTCTGACCCGAGCTTCTCGGCTGTGAGGGGGAGGCAGCGAAAGTTTCATGAATCCATCAGAGACTACACTGTCATTATTGATTTACAAAACCTGTTAGTGCGAGTAATGACTGGCCTCGGCGAGATGTGCTGCTTCTTAGTCTTACAGAATAAAACACGGCTTTCTTCACTTTCTTTGCATCAGCTCTGCAGCTTCGGGATTTCAGGGAAAAGGGTTCTGACACACTAGACAACGCAAGGACAGAGTGGTAGACACATACGCACAGACCATGTCCGTCAGGAAGACGAGGTCATGGCTGGACAACGTGATCTCACCTAGAAATGTCCATATTTAAATATATATATATGGTCATCTTTCACCAGGCGTCTGATGGTGGTGTTGATGGAAATACTCTCAAACACACACACCCTCTCTGTCATGCACCGGGAGAGCTGTAGATGTAGATTAAAGTGTAGGTTGAGTAGTGGATGAGGGTGTAGGCTAAGGCTGGGCCTAGGTGTAGGTTAAAGTTAGGTTAAGGTGTAGGTTAAGGTTGAGTTTAAAATGAGGTTTAAATTTAGACTTAGGTGTAGATAAAAGTGTAGTTAAAAACTGGGTTAAGATTTTGTTTAGGTGTAGATTAAGGTGTAGTTTAAGGTTAGGTTTAGGTGTAGTTTAAGGTTAGGTTTAGGTGTAGATTAAGGTGTAAGATAAGGTTAGATTAAGGTTAGTTTTAGGTGTATGTTAAGGAGTAGACTAAGATGCAGGTTAATGTTAAAATTAGGTGTAGATTAAAGTCTGGGTTAAAAACAGTTTAAAATCTAGATGTAGTGTAGATTAGATTAAGGTGTAGGTAAAGTAGTAAATTAAGGTGTAGGTTAAGTCGTAGATTATGGACCACTGAAAGAGACCATGTACCGAGGCAGGCAGAGAATATTCATGACAGCAAAGAGGTCACGGCTGTGGGTTCCTGCAGAACCGGGAAAGGATTTTATCCCGTTCATCTTGGATTTATATCCATCATCCATCCATCCTCGCTTCTACTGGTAGACCTGCCTCCACCTCAGAATGCGTTGCAGGAAAACCTCGATTGGTTTGAA
Source organism: Acestrorhynchus altus (assembly GCA_034509495.1). Classification (NCBI taxonomy): domain Eukaryota; kingdom Metazoa; phylum Chordata; class Actinopteri; order Characiformes; family Acestrorhynchidae; genus Acestrorhynchus; species Acestrorhynchus altus. The sequence continues at coordinate 33,163,373 of CM067512.1, forward strand.
CTTTTGATGCTAAATAGGGAATGTTTTTGTAAACGATTATAAAAGGCCGTTTATAATCCCACAGAGCCGACGCAGCGTTCCTGACGAAACTGCACTCGAGGAACGTGTTTCTGCTGCTCTGTCAGCCTCTAGTGTGTCCACACCCTAATGCACTCCTGCAGCAGATGCATAAATTGAAGTGGGTGGTGCAAACAGCTTTAAACCCTTTAGTGACCCGACCCGATAAAACTACGCTCCATTAACGTTTGCTCCATCGTGTGGACTGCAGCTCCCAGTTTACGGAACGACTCAAAGGGCAGGTAAACGCTGGGCAACAATTACAGCACCACACATAAAATCTGGGACTGTGTAAAGGATTATCTCGACTTCACCCTGCCTCTGGCATGCTCCACGCAGCTCTCTCTAAAGAACAATAAAGTGCTTTTGTTGCTAAAGCTGGAAGCTACTGTAACATGCAAATTACAAGACTGTACCCAGAAGGAAATACGCTTTAACACCGTAATTGGGAGACTGTTCAAATAAAACTTCATTACAGCGCTTTATCAGCACAAACAGTGACAGACGTAGAACAGAAAGAACTCCGTTACTGCACCAAAATGACCACAATGGCAATGGATTGTTTTCATTGGCTGTTGAACGATACGTCCAAATCATTCCAGAGAACACGGTTCCACTGCTCCACAGCTCAATGCTGGGGGTCTTTATATCCTCTAGTCCACACCTGCTATTAGACATGGAGACAATAGAGTCATGTTTGTTTATCTGCTCCAGAGAGTCCTATTCTATTGGCAGTTCTTCTCTACAGGGACTAGACAAATTATCTTCCTTTCTCCCTGATCTTCAATGGTCACCACAGAGCAGGTATTATGTGAGTGGTGGGTGATTCTTCTGGAGTGTTCAAACCCCTCAGTGTCACTGCTGGACCAAGAACAGTCCACCGACCAGAAATGTCCAGCCGACAGCGTCCTGTGAGCACTGATGAAGGACTAGAGGACGACCAACACAAACTGTGCAGAAACAGATGAGCTTCTGTCTCTGACTTTACATCTACAAGGTGGAGACACTCGGTAGGAGAGTGTAATAGAGAGGACAGTGAGTGGACACAGTGGACACCACCCACATAGTATCTGCTCTGTGGTGTTCCTGTGGGGTCCTGATCATTGAAGATCAGGGTGAAAGGAGGAGAATAAAGTCTGCAGAGAAACAGATGATCTACAGTCTGGAATTATAGAAACACAAAGTGCTCCTGTGTGATCAGAGGAGCTGATAGAGTGGACAGTGGATGTAGAAACAAGGACACAGTGGTCCTAATGTTATGGCTGATCCTGCGTTCTGAATGCACTTCCCGAATGTAATAAATGTTTCATTACATACCATTTTAGTTTGAACGGTTGACCGAATGACATCATGGTACGGCAGGTCTGATGCTGATCAACCTTTAATGCAATTATTTGCCAATAGTGACCTCATACCGTCCATATGACCGTGTATGAAAGACCATTAACATTCTGGAAGTTCTAATCAGGAGGAAATGAAACCCATATAAAACACATTTATCATAATTGCGCCCCGACCCCTCTTACCGAGGCACTAAGTGTGGAAGGCTGCAGTGCAGGACCGTACCCTGCAGGTGCGCAGGGACGTGCGGTTTTATATTTGATGGATTCGGTCCAACAAGTTGATGCATAATACATGACGAGCCTTTTAAGATAAGCATGTAGGACTACTTTGATACTGGTTTCCTGCTCCTGTAAGTTATCCCATTCCATTCCACTCTAACCCCGGTGAGGGTTATATGTTAATACCTGTAATGGAGTTCGCTGGGCTCTGCAACATCTTTTGTCCCGATTTAAATTGCAAATATAAAGAAGAGAAAAGAGGAACATTACCTCTGATTAAAGACTCCGGGAAGGGATTCTGCACTGGTTTACTAGCAAATAAAACCACATGTCTGCTTTTCTGAACTGGGAGACGGCACCACCCTAAATATTCATGACACAAATGTGCAAATGCCAGGCGTGGACTGGAGGGTATAAAGCCCCCCAGCATTGAGCTGTGGAGCAGCAGAACTGTGTTCTCTGGAATGATGGAGCTCCATACAGTACTTTTGGGAAGAGCAGTGGAGATGATGTGAGGTGGCGATCATCCAACATCCTGACCTCACTAACTCATCACTGAATGCCATCGAATCCTCACAGCAATGTTCCAAAGTTGTGTAGAACGTCTTCTCTGGACAGTAGAGACAGTTACTCCAACAAAAGCAGGAGAAACTCTTTAATCCCCTTCAAAGTGGCAAAATAGCGTCCCACACATTTTCAATCAGGGACAGGTCTGGAGATGAGACCGACCATGGCATAGTATCTGTCTTCAAGATGAGATCTTGAGACGGCAGCAGTGTGTGGATGAGCGTCATCCTTTTTGGAATAGAGCACCGGAGTGTGTGTTCAGAAAAGGTAGAACCACTGGTTGCAGAACCTCATTAACGTAACGTTGGTCTGTTAAAGTGTCTGTAATGAAGACCGAAGGGGATATGGAATCGTACAAAACTGCACCCACATCATGACCCCAGACCTTCTGGACCTTTGACATGTGACATCAAACCGTTGACCTTGGTGCTGATCATGGTGTCTCCACAAAGACAAAAGCGGGACTCGTCACTGAAGATGACCAGCTGCCTCGGAGTGACTGTCAGTCCCATCTTTTGTATGACTGTTTACACTGTGATTACTTTAGTTAAATTAAGGCTGATTAACAAATTGATTGATTGATTGATTGATTGATTGATTGATTGATTGATTGATTGATTGACTGATTGGACCAGTATGTCCAGACCTTTGCTCAAGACTACAGATCTATGTTCCTGTTTAGTGAGAGCCATGTAGAAATTACCAGGCACTTCTCACACTTTTCATTTTTTCTTGTACCTTACGCTGACATACAGAATTAACAGTGTTTTAAAGGAGGACGGAGACGTCAAACAGTGCATCAGGACACCACGCCGTCCATCAGTTCATCTAAACCGTCGCCTCAGCTTTCTCTACTGGGAAATATGGACATTAATTCAGTAACAGTTAGCAGCAGCGCAGCACGTTGCTCCAGCAGGACGGGTAACTCTCTCTCCCGATGACTCCACCCGTCCGTACACTCCAGCAGATGACAGGCGTATGACTTGCTTGCTGAGGAACGAGTACAGGTAGACTTATTACAGCTGTGAAAGCTCTGACAGCATCTATTAGCTTGTGTAAATCGAGACTCCACAACTGTTAAACAGGCTGAAAAACACCAGGCTTACATCTCCACAACCCGACCACGGCACAGCCGATTCCTTCTGCTGACGGAGACGGATGCTTATGAAACCTCTACAGCAGACTACAGGACGTTCTGCAGGGTATCGATACAATGACATATAACAATCCCACAAGAACCAGATCTGAAGGGTTTTCCACAAATGCAGTTTTATTCTTTCCTCTTTTTTGACTTTTTCTATTAGGAATCTTTCTTTCTTTCTTTTCATCAGAAATGTGCATCATCAAAAATGTCTCCTCACAGAAACCATAGGGTCCTATTGAGACTACGTTCATGCAGCAGGTAAAACAGCCCAAATCAAATCGAATCTAAATAATTTGGATTTTGCTTTTGAACTGATGTCATAAAACAGCTTTACAAAGATCAAAAATAAGATGAACACAAACCCCCTGCTGAACAAAAGGGCAACAATGCAGGTGACCCCTCCTCTTCTGGTCATACATTCCTGATAAGGGGACACTGGACCCCCACGTCTGCTGTAATACTAGTGTACTGGAGGTGGTGGTGATGGTTCGATTGTGGTCATAATAATAACAGTAACAGATAATTAGGGTAGGTCAGCAACGTGTCCAGATCTGACCCATATCCAACCTTCCTCTCAACAGAATCAGAACTGGAACCGGATTTATTGCCCAAGTTTGTGGACACACCAGGAACTGGGTTCTGCCAGTTGACGACTCTCTGCTTCAACAATAAAGTTCACACTCCTAAACTAACACACATGCAAAAGCTCCGCCCCAGACGATTTCGGTCCATCTTCTCCAGCAGGAGCTATCAAGGAGTTCCAGCGTTCCAGCTGGGACAGGATGCTTTCACGCTCGCTATAAAAGTGGCACGTTACACTCACAAACCATCTGAATTCTTAAAGGTTTGTCACCTGATTACATTTTTTTCTAGCACACATGACCTGTTTCAGATGGTTCTTTAAAGAACCTTAAATCCTGGTTATACATACAGATCCAAAGGGGTTCCACTGTCATATGGAGGTGTGAACAGTCTAGATTATATTATAGAAATCGACAGTTATTGTAGGTTTAGTTCATAACAACAGAAGACCATTTTGGTGCTTTAGAGAACTATTTAAGGTTCTTTCATGAATGATTTACTACAATTTTCCATCACAGTGAAGAACCTTTAAACCTTTTCTGAGTTGTCATGGTTCTATAGAGAACCCATTTTTAAATGGTACTTGCTGTAGATAATTGTTTATTAACTAATGAATTACAGGTGAATAAATAAAGCAGTTTCACCCGAATTAAATCATTTCCACTTAGAAGCAAAAAGCATCTTGAAAAACTGAAAAATCATTTTAAATTTTCAAGATTTTCTCCAAATAATGTCTCACTTATTAAATCGACTTTCTCTTAATGTTAACTGTCACAATTACGAGACCGTATGTCAGAATAATGACAGTATCTAATGAGACAGAATCTCAAAATGAGACAATTATCTCAAAATAAAGAAATACAGATTAACTCAATAATGAAAGCACAGATAAAAGATCAGTCCTGCTCCTGCAGTGCCGGACTCCGGCACGGTTTCAGCTCACCTGTTAATTCCCAGGTTCACTCGGGATGTGAGAAGCAGGGAAATCAGCACACTGTGCAGGAATCTGGCTCTCCAGGACCTGGATTGCCGACCCCTGATTGGTATCTCATGATAATGAGACAGTATCTCAAACCAGATCTCAGAATGAGATGCAGTAATGAGATTGTGAGATGAAGGAATGATATGAGACATTAATAAATAAATGAAATAATGAAACAGCAGTTTAACATAATGACTTAATATCTCAATAATGAAATCTCAAAAAGAGACACAATAAAGAGTGAGACAGTATGAGATACATACATCCATAATGAGGAGCATCTCAAAATGAGATCTCAATGAGACGGTGAGCTGCTGTGAGCTGTACTGGTGAATAAGGAGACGGTGAGCTGGTGTGAGCTGTACTGGTGAATAATGAGACAGTGAACTGATGTGAGCTGTACTGGTGAATGATGAGACGGTGAGCTGGTGTGAGCTGTACTGGTGAATGATGAGACGGTGAGCTGGTGTGAGCTGTACTGGTGAATAAGGAGACGGTGAACTGGTGTGAGCTGTACTTGTGAATAATGAGACAGTGAACTGGTGTGAGCTGTACTGGTGAATAATGAGACAGTGTCTCAGAATAAGAGCTTTAGTAGAGACTTTATGAAGCTGAGAGTCATAAAGTCTCTTATTTGGTAATCAGAGCCGGTCCGGTCTGAGGTCCGACTCGGTTCGGGTCTGACCCAGTGTGATGTAGAGAGTGCAGAGCTCAGGTTACCTGACACTGGTGTTTCTGGAGCCCACTTCATGCCCGGGTAGAGGAACTGGAAAGAGGAGCGCACTTCATGGCAGTGCAGGACCTGAGCGCCGGGCTGACCACCGGGCTGACCACAGCGAACGAGCGCAGCGCCCCACAGCAGCGCGAGCGCCAACTTTGCCCCACTCATTCTGAGCGCCGGACCCGAACCGAACCTCCTCAAACACACCCCAGCTCCACAAAGTCCACTCTGAGGGTCCCCCTGTGCTTCTCCTGCTCTGACAGGTCCCTGCAGACCTGCACCTGCATGCTCCTCCTCGTCCTCGTCCTGCTCTCTCTCAGGCTGGACAGCAGCAGCTCCTCTCCAAACTCCTCATCCACGTTACGCGCAGATCATGGGTTGCCAGATATTGTACGACGCGTACGTAAATCTGCCTGCTTTTATCGCCCCCTAGTGTCCACTTCACAAACCACAAACCAGTTTCTCACACCAAGACTTACCAGTCCAGAATTACAGACTGTCCATCTGTTCACCCTGATCTTCTATGGTCAGAACCCCACAAAGCAGCTATTATGTGGAGACTGGAGAATGACACAACAGTGCTGCTGGAGTGTTTAAACCCTGTGCACTCTATCAGACACTCCTACTGAGTGTCTCCACCTTGTAGATGTAAAGTCAGAGACAGAAGCTCATCTGTTTCTGCAGTTTGTGTTGGTCGTCCTCTAGTCCTTCATCGGTGCTCACAGGACGCTGCCCACAGGATGCTGTCGGCTGGATGTTTCTGGTTGGTGGACTGTTCTCGGTCCAGCACCTCACACCCATATCAGTATTAAGTAAACATACAGTATCATAACCATCCATTTTCATACCATATCAAACTTGTATACACCAAAACCATGTATCTCCAAAATACTAACTCTACAGACTTTGAATGGAAGTCAATGTAAAAGATATTAGTCATGTGATCATTTAAGTTTGAGACTAGATATACCATCAAAGACCTGCTTCATCGTTTTTGAGGCTACACTTGAAAATCACATCCAGTTTAGTCCGTTTGGAGCCGCCTGCCTGCCAAATCTGCTCCACTCAACCCTGGTCCAGGAGGCACCCCCCCTCCCACGCAGAAGATTCCCTGTTTAAATATGAAAAGGTTTGTTAATGAGCCGACTGGTTGCAAATCATGAATCCTTTTTGACCCTCCCTTCCCGCCTGATCTACCTGACCCAGCTCTCTACTACCCTGCTGCCCACTGTGATGTGTCCCCCTCAGTATCCTCACATTGGCTCCTTCAAGTCACTCTACAGACTGCACTGTTGAGCCTCATAACTGATCTGAATCTTTGTTGCTCCCAAAGTTTCTGAGGATTTCCTGCCAACACCACCTTTTGGGATGGAAGGTCTGACCACGAATGTCCTTCTCCAGGTGAAGTTGATGTGGCTCGTTCATCTTAACATGTTCCAGAAGACGGCATTCATTTAAATCGTGCACAGAAATGTACAAACTCTAATGTAGAATCGCATTAAATAACCCATGTTATAGTTTAAACCGCATTTTAACAGCATTACACTTAATGATGGTTCTTCAAGAGTTCTTCTGTAAACAATTCTATACAAAATAATCATTTTCATGATTAAAGGGTTCACTGCATCATGAAAGTTCTTCAGATTGACTGGGAACGTGCTGTAGAGCGATCTGTATACTTTCTGGAGCCACATAGAACCCTCTACAGCAGGCTTTCTTGACCTGTGGGAACACCAGTGGGCCATGAAGCACCCAAATACGAGCAGAAGTAACACGAGGCAAATTTACAATATCAGATGCAGACTGATGTGAAACCAGACTGATGTGAAACCAGACTGATGTGAGACACTAAAGTTTCTTAACTGTAGAAAGAAAGAAAGGCGACTCTGATCCTGAGAAAACATTTGTAAATACAGTCTAGATGTGATGTGATGGTAGAAGCAGATCTATTTTTGATGTTGAGGTCTGACATCTAGGACAGCTTATTGACAGACCTAAAGAAGTTCACTTTGTAACTAGATGCGTCTCTTCAGGACATTTTTAAGCTATTGTAAAACAATTTTACAAAGAAAGTCTGGAGTCGTTTTTCCGTGAGACGGAAAACAGAGAACCCCTGCAATAAAGCCAATTCTCAATCTGAAGAACTTCCATGGTGCACTTTAGGGTTCTTTGAAAGCTCATGGCTCTATGTAGAACCTTTTCTTTACTAAATAACCCATGAAAACACATTGTCTGCACATTAATAAACCCAAAGCCCAAACACTTCGTTCTTCCCCCAAATCTAAACTTTCTTAAAGTGTCTGAGGAACCAGTGTATGTTCATCTGAAACTATACTGCCATCTGCTGCCCTCACCGACACACACCTGTAGAAAGGTTTTCTGCACGAGGCTACGAACACATTTCCATCAGGGATCAATAATCAGATAAATGCTGGATGATCAAGTTATTCAAAACTTTATTCAATACAAGCAAAAAGTGTTTTTACAGTTTCAAAACAAACCACGCCACTCGGACGGTCATAGAATCTGGCGGATTACAGATGGATACCGTGCAATTTTTCCATTGAAGATTCAGGGTATCGTTAAAATTGCAAAGTCATCCACCCGAAAACAGCGAGATAAATGTGCAACCTGTTCTATAACCAGAGTGCAGAATAACAGCAGAGCAACGGGTTAGAACTGTTTGTGCTCAACAGCTTTTAAGACTAACTGTGCACACGTGTGGCCTGTTTGGTGCACTTATCTAAAAGGTGGAGATGTAAACAAGTCTACTGCCCTGGAATTCCAACCCAAAACAACCTGAAAACTTCCGGTATCGTTAGCAGAGTCCGTGTCCTGTAACGGACAGTTTTGCATGGATTTGCACAGCATAATACGATAAAGCTGGATGCAAACCTGCAAAACTCGCCGTCGCTTCAACAACAGGACCATCCAGTGGCACTCAATCCGACTGTCCCGAAGCAGGATGACCGACAATACGTGAAGTGCACACACTGCAGTAGATCTACAAGCACTACCTGCACTGTGAGCACTTTGGAACTGCCAGGACAGTGTTTTTCAGGTGCATGTGTACATTGTGTGTGTGTGTGTGTAAAAGTATATCACAGTAATCATTTACTCAGCTTCCAGTTGTTGATTGTACAGTTTCTCCTGCCAGAAGGAGCACCCAGCGCAGTAGATACTAGACTAATTCACTGACTACACAAGATGCACCTTAGCAGGAGAAACGTAACGGTCAAGCCAACGCTGCAGGTACTTACTCCAATCCAACCCTCACAAGCACACCGCTCTTCATACAGCCTACAGGACAAAGGAAAGAGCAAACTATCAAACACATCGATAAACAGTAATATATGTAATCAAAACATTCAGAACCTCAAATCAAAGACGTTCCCATTAAAAAAACAAATTAATTATGGAGGCAAAAATCACAATCATTCATTAATCACGACCGAAATCTTCGTTTTCATCATCAGGCGTGATTTTGATCTCAGATATTTTATTAAACAGCAGACATACTTTGTCCGTTTCCTTTTGTTGTTGGGCTAAGAAATAAAATGTACTTCTAAAACTAATAAACAGCAGGAGTCAGAAGATACAGGACATCCCTTTATTTCAGGAACGAAAGCAGAAACGAAATATCTGAATACCTCAGCAAGTAACGAGTGCGGGGGACATGTCCCTATGTCCTTTCCAATGGGAAGGTGGTCCTATAACATATCAAAGAAATCAACATTTCTGCACATTTCTTGTGGTTCACAAAGTTGAAACTGGGAACGCTGCCGGTGACGCACAGCTATTTGACTTGTTTATCAGGGTCATCGGCCGAGTTCCTGCTGTAGATGAAGGGGCGCCGCTCATTGGTATGAAGAACCCGTACAATGGATGATCGGCTGACGCCACGTTCTGCTGCGAGACGTCAGATGCTTTCTGGACTTTGTGCAAAGGCTGCCAAAACCATTGCACAGGTTTCTTTGTCGGTATCAGTCGCCGGACGACCTGGATTGTCGCGTAAGTGCCCGGTTTCTCTGAATTCGGCTACGAGGGATGCAACAGTGGTTGTATTTCAAGCTTTCTTCATATTTTAATTTGGACATTGTCTGATCAGTCATTTAATCTAACTTGAAATGAATTCTTTCAACTTGAGAATCTGGATTTGTGATTTTCTGGAGCCAAACAGATCAAATGTAAAACCAAAAATGACATGAAATATAAATATATAAATAAAAGACCAAGAAAAGATGATATACTTTCTGTGTTTGGACTGGTTTTGTTTTCTTTGTTGCTGGTTTGAGGAGGACTGAACATAACTCTCAAAACTATGAAGAACTTCCATTAATTAAAGCTCTGCTCATTTTCTCAGTGAGCCCTGGGACACACAATCCGTAATAAAGTGGTGGGAACGGTGTAGTTGGTGGTGAGAAACTGGTGTAATTGAAGGCGAGGCTGGATCCAGCTCCATTACTGCGGGTCACTGGGGCCCTCGTACCCTTCTGGTTCACAAAATGGAGGATCTCCACTGAGCAATGGGTGGGACCACATCCACTGCTCTGCACATGGCCCAAACATCTCGACCAAGTCTGGAAACTGCTAGAAACCACCAACTGCTCCTGATCCCTCCTTAACCCCTCGGTACAGACGCAATCCGGGCCAAGGGTCACCCCACGGCGAGCCCGGCTCCAGAAGGCCTAGAGGAGCATGGAGGAACAATACCCAGAGGAGAACACGCCCTGTGAAGCTTAAAGAGTCTTCAGGGTCAGAGTGAGAAGACCACGCTGGTACAGGAGACCTCAGATTCCAGAATGAGTAAGATCAGCTGATATAACCCAGGAACACCATCCCAATCCAGCGTGGGCACCAGCAGGAGCCTCCAGAGAAAGCAGAGGAGCTGGTGGTGACCTCGTGGAGAAAGCAGCAGGATCTGAAGCTCCAGGCGCGCTGAGCAGACCTCCTGCATGGTTTCCTCCACCAAAACCTGGATTTTCTGGTGGCTGACACTTTAGAAAGTGAGCAGTTTGAGTAAACACAGCTGTTTGAGGAGGAAAAGTGGGAAGAAGCGAGCAGGCCGTCATGTGGAGAGCTGCCTGGTCTCCACGTGAGACCCTGAGGTCTGAGGACACCAGGCTGAACATCTCAGAACATCTCCAGCACGAGCTGAGGCACCGAAACGGGGCTTTAGAGGCAAAAACAACATTAAGTAACAATAAACTTCAGCTGAAAGTCTGCTCATTTACCACACGTTGCAGATAAACCAGCCGTTCTGCGCCGTGAAACGCCAGAAACGGCTGGACGGCTGAGCTGCTGGCCGCTGCTTTTTCGCGGGTAACCTGAGGTAAAGTTAGCCCAGTTAGCTCCGCCAGTCTTAACAGTGAGAAACCCACCTTTTAGGGTCCAAATGGGGTCAAAAGTGTTCCTCCTCCTCTGACAGAGCCGCTCCGACGCGCAGAGGCTCTAACAGCCCCGTTCAGGGGCAGAAAAGCGGGCAAAGCGGGCTCAGCCGCGCGGCGCTGCGGACTTTCTCACCCCCGCCACAAAAGGAGGCGGATCCTGATCCAGCCGAGCGCTCCGCTCCGGGTTTTACTCCGACCGGCCGCGAGGTGGCACTGCGGCGAAAGAGCGCGGGGAGCCCAGCCGGCGGTCGGAGCGGAATCCCGGAGCGGATCTCCGGCGGTTCTGCCTCCGCCGCACAAAAGCCCGTCCGGCGACAACACAGCCAAGTTTGCGCGCTGTGCTCCGACAGGGAGGCGACGGGGACGCGGCGCGCGGAGCTGCACACCAACAATTAAACACCAACATTTACCGAGAAAGCGCGACGAGCTGCGGGTCCGAAAGAGGCGCGAACGTGTGGGTCATGTGATGCTGTGTCCCTGCACCAACAACACCCCCCCTCCCCCTCATTAACATACACCCCCCACTCACACACACACACACACACACATTAACATACACCCCCACTCACACACACACTAACACACACTCCCCCAACCCACCTCTCAAAACTCTGAAAAAATCAGAAAAACTCACTTTATAATTATATATGAAAATAATATTTGTATTAAATATAATAATAATGTGGCGGTGTTCCTACACCCCCCTCCCACACACACACACACATACATAACACACACACACACACACACACACACATTTACACCCTCTCCCCCCTCTCACCACAACCTTCAAAACTCCCTGAAAACATCGGAAACTTTATAATTATATATATATATAATATAAATATTTTGTATTAAATTGACTTTATGGTTTTATTTGATATAAATGGCTGAAAGAATTGTCGATTTCCCTCCAGAATTAATAAAGTCATTCTGGTTCTGTGTGTGAACAGAATGATGCCGTTTCAGCTTTGTTGTGTTGATGTTTTAAAGCAGCATATTCAGTGTGTATTTCTCGAAATAGTCTACACAGATGTAGTGAATTCTGTCTGAAATTTTATATATATTTCAAATAAAAAAGTCCATTTACTTTTAACATGAGTTCAGTCAAAAAGGATTAAAAGTGGATTAAGAAAAGAAAAACAGGAGTAGGAATGAAAACTGGATTTCAAACTCTTCTCTTCTTCTTCTCTTTTTTTTTAAGCTTAAATTCGTTCTTAACCAATATTAAACCAGTAAAACTGGAACAAAGACTCAACCAGTTGCTGCACATTTTAAAGACAATTTGCAGTCCTGGTTCTCAGTAAGTTTTGGAAGCTTACCTGCCTGAGAAATAAGGAATAAAGAAATAAGAAATAAAACTGTTGTACATTACAATCTTGAGTCTCAGGACATTAAAAAAACGCGCCCAGGCGCCTCCTCGTGCTCCTCATCAGGTCCTCCTCAGGTCTTCACAGCAACTGCGCAGATGTTTCATGTTGGACCCATGTCGCCAGGCTAGAGACGCAACAAAAAGTTATGTCATGCATGTAATTGAAGAGCATCCTTTTGTTGTTTTTCTTTCTGGGGGTGGGGTGAGGGAGAGGAGACTCACGTCTGTTCTGTAAGTTTGAGTTCTTAATGCAGATTCACACCAATCTGCAGATCTTCCTCTGCTGGGGAGAAGCTCTCCCTCCTTCTCCTTCTCCTCACTGGCTCTCAGAGTGTGTAAAAGTTCAGGTACAAGCAGACTGAGTGGTGTAAGCAGGCTCTCGGTTTGGTTTAGTGGTCTTATCCTGTGGTCTCAAAGAGCGAGGAGACTGAAATGACCCCTAACCCCTGTAAACCCTACCCCCACAACTCTAAAGCACCATTGTGTTCACCATGCTTCAAAGACAGCGTTTCCCTCAGCATTCCCCAGTAAAGCTGCTTTACCCACCAACCTGACTTCATCTGTCTCTCACACACATTCAAATCCATATTATAGCTTCCCAGATTCCCTTTAAGGGAATTACAGTGATTACACACACACACACACGTGTATATATATATATATATTATGAAATTATAAATAACTATCTCCCTCCCTGTGTCTTGTTGAACTTGTCCTTTAAAACAATTGAAAATGATGCCACTTTAAGACAAATGCTGCAATTCTCAACTTTTGTTTCCAATTTTGACATTTGTTATTGTTCTATGTCTCTGAAAGGACATCATGTAGGACCAAACTGTAAGACCTATAGAAATATATATGGCAGGGAACGCTGCATGAACTTCAGCAATGTTTTTACAAAGGAAGGAAGGAAGGTTAGCCTGTAACATTGCACAAATATTCCAGGAATGTTCTGATGTGACAACGGTTCGCATCACAACGTTATTAGAACATTTGTTGAGCAACTTTCAATCATCATTGATTTGTATAGTGATGATGTCACCGAGCAGCTTTACAGCTTTAGAGAAACAAAGGATGGAGATATAAACCAACCGCTGAGTCAAAGGAAAAACTCCCTCAGAGCTGGAGGAAGAAACCTCGGGAGGAACCAGACTCACAAGGAAGACACATCCTCCTCTGGTCAGTTGCTTATACTTTATTGATAAGGGGACACTGGACCTCAGGTCTGCTGTAATACTCTGGTGTTGAAGTCATGAAAGTAATGATAATAAAACACTGTACTTCAATGCCTTGCTGTCTCCTGGGGACACAGGGAAGATTAACGATGAATTTCTCTGTAACCAAATCACGGCAACAATACAGATGAATAATGTGGGCATACGATGACATGGTGAGTTGCTAACACAAAAGTACAATCGCACAAATGCACTGCTGATTGGTGGAGAGCAAAGAGGGTGGCTGTGGCTGAAATGGATCCCTGCTCCCTCATAAATGAGGTATGTAGGGGTAGACTTACTAGTAGTGTAGAAACATAAAGCATAAACACATGTGAGCAGTGTGTAATCTCCACACACACACACACACACACACACACACACTCAGAATGGAACAATCCTTGATTATACAAATATAGTCCTCCCATTAATGATCGTTACAGGAAAACATCTGACCTTCACAGCGTCCAGTGGCTCCTGACTTCTTTAGCTCAGGCAGTTAGCTACAATGTTAACAATATATAAATACATGTATTCACAAATCATCAATTAAATATATATGTTAATATACATATTGAATGTATTTGTATTTTAATATAACATTTATAGCGTATATGAAACTGATTTACAAATGTTGTTGGTCAAACTAGTTTTATAATGAATTTGTAAATATAAATGTCAATACATTATGAATATAATGTTAAATATATGTTTGGTAAATATGGAATATATTCTGAAGGACAATGTAAAATGTAATGTTATGTGCATGTACATCTGCAGGACGGATGCAGCTGGATTAGTAAACTTTCAAGCAGCACATATTGTGATTACTGTGCTATATTTGTAGGCTTTATTAATCCGTATGTTTATATTTCTTGTTTTGTCTCATCAGAGCATTTAGAAGCATGGATTTGTATGAATATGGAGGCACATACATGGAGAAATGACATCATTCTTTAAAAAGAAGAGCTTAGTTTAGTGTAAATATTGTTAATAGTCGCATGAATTATAATACCCATATATGGAACCCCAGCCCCGCCCTCTCGTGCTGACGTCAGGGAGGAGCGTTTCAGGCTGGGCTGTTTTTTGAATGAGGCGCAGGATGTGGATCAGCCAATCAGAACACAGCTCGCGTCTGATACGCCCACACATTATTCAGCAGTGCTTTCATTCATACAAACAGAACTCGATCTTATTTTCACTACATGTAAAAATTCAGGTTTGAATAAAGTACAAATCAGTATCAACATTTGAATGTGTGTGTGTGTGAAAGAGAGTGAATGTGTGTGTGTAAGAGAAAGTGTGTGTGTGAAAGAGAGTGAATGTGTGTGTAAGAGAAAGTCTGTGTGTGTGTGAAAGAGTGAGTGTGTGAGTGAGTGTGTGAAAGAGAGTGTGTGTGAAAGAGCGTGAAAGAGAGAAAGTGTGTGAGAGAGTGACAGAGAGAGAGTGTGTGAGAGAGAGAGCGAGTGAAAGAGTGCGAGAGAGTGTGTGTGAGAGTGACAGAGAGTGTGTGTGAGAGAGAGCGAGTGAGAGTGTGAGAGCGTGTGTGAGAGAGTGAAAGAGAGTGACAGAGTGTGTGTGAGAGAGAGAGAGAGAGAGCGAGTGAGAGTGAGTGTGTGAGAGAGAGAGAGTGAAAGAGTGACAGAGTGTGTGTGTGAGAGAGAGTGTGTGTGTGTGTGTGTGTGTGTGTGTGTGTGTGTGTGTGTGACCACCAGGTGGCGCTGTGGGTCCTGTTTGTCTTTGAGGAAGATAAACAGATAAAAGTCTGAACTCTTAATGTTTGAATGTAACAGAAACAGCGCTGTGATCAAACACACACATCAAAGGGCTGCATGAGAAGAACAAAGTCACATATTATAATATCTTTGATGTTTCTACACTTTGTTGTTTATATTTTACCTTTATTTGGGAAAAATATTCTAAATATATTTATCAAATATATTTTTTGCAGTGTCTGGAAAAGTGTGTGTATGTATGTATTTACAGTTTATCTGCATTAATGAAACTGAACTGACCAGTAAAATTATTTGTATTAAAATATTTTAGTTCTTAGTCTTTAATGTTTAAAAAGCAAGATATACCTGATATCCAGCAGCATCCTTAGTGTGTGTGTGTGTGAATAAATATATGTATTTAAATTCCATTACATTTAACATTTCATTCCCAAATCATATTTCACACATTAAACTGTGCTTCAGAATATATCCCATAATTATCAAATATATTTCTATATAAAGAAATATTAAAAACAGTCTTAAGTTTAACTTTGGCCAACAGTGCTCTTAAAGCCACTTTAATTCATGCTATAAGTATTAAAACTAAATGAACATTTGATCATTTAATATATTACTAAAATATATTTTGACGTATAGGCAATATGAAAGGAGCTGATCTTCAATGATCAGGACCCCACAGGACCACCACAGAGCAGCTATTATGTGGGTGGTGGGTCACTGAGGGGTTTAAACACTCCAGCAGCACTGCTGTGTCTGATCCACTCGTACCAGCAACACACACTAACACACCACCACGTCAGTGTGACTGCAGTGCTGAGAATGACCCACCACCCACATCATATCTGCTCTGTGGTGGTCCTGTGGGGTCCTGATCATTGAAGATCAGGGTGAAAGGAGGAGAATAAAGTCTGCAGAGAAACAGATGAACTACAGTCTGAATTATAGAACCACAAAGAGAACCTGTGTGGTCAGAGGAGCTGATAGGATGGACAGAGAGAGGAGAAAGGTGGTCATAATGTTATGGTTGGTGTTTGAAATATATTTTAATGTGTGAATTGAATTTTTGAATTAAATATATTTCAAATATATAAAAAAGGCCTGACTATATGTTTTCTATGGGTAGGCTTGGAGTGTGGAGAAGAACTGAACCATCACTGGGTGCAGAAGTTATTTCCTCCTTGCTTCACTTTTCAAGACCTGTTTGAGGGCAAATGTAACACCACTGAAGAGCCGAAAATGAGTTCCACCAACCTGCTGTTAACCATGATTAGATCTGAGAGGAGAGACTCCAGAAAAGATACACATAGATGTTTAAAAGAAATACAGGAGAAAGAGGAGGATCACCTTTGATCATTTTAGTGTATCTCTCCAATGGAAAACCTACGCAGGCTCTTTGACCACGTTCAGGAAATCAGCTGAGGCTTTGTTTTAAGACAAACTGCAGCAAAAATGAAGACAAAGAATTGTCCAACAGGCATGTCCCTCGTGTCTTCTGAGACAAATCCCACAGGATGTAACCGATGATCCCCAGTCGAGTGTTTTCTCTTCTCCAGCCGAGTTGGAGACCTGAGTGCGGCTTGTGAGAAACTTGGAAACGTGTGAATCGGGAGGGTTCGGGTCCTGCGGGACTGGGAGTGAACGGAGACATCTGTCTGCAGCTGAGACCGAGTCCAGCCACACGTTTTAGGTCAAAGATGTTGTCAAAACCTTTCAGTCAGAACCAGAATCTGCTGTATCTATTGGATTAACACACAGAGTGTGTCCAAAGGTTTGTGGACACCCCTTCTAATTATAATGAATGCATTCAGCAACTTTAAGCTGCACACATTGCTGACACAAATGTGCAAGTGCACACACGGCTTGTCTAGTCCCTGCAGAGACACACTGCCAATAGAATAGGACTTTCTGATAGAAACCAAACAGACGTGACACCTTGCTCATCTCTGTAGCTCAGGACTGAAACGATGGTGCTCGTCAGGTTCATCCTCTCAAAATAATTTGATAATTAGACCAGATCGGATACAGATTTTCATTTTTATCACCATGAACTAAGAAATAAGAACCGGAGGATGTCCTGGGGCAGATCTGGAACCCGAGAACATTACGAATGTATTCAGGAATTGCAGGCGTAGTTCTCTGCTTTACCTTCGCAACCACACCTGATTCAGTTCACCTGTTAATAAGCAGGTTTAGCAAGTGTGTAAGAGCAGGGAAAGCAGCGAATTGCAGGAATCTGGGATTCCAGGACCAGGATTGCCCATCCCTGATGCACTGCATTCCACAGTCCCTGAATTTTAGGAAAGAACCACATGATTATTGTTCCTAAATAAAAGTTCGGAACTCTTTAAAAGGGTGTAATTATATTAAGATGCCACATTATCATCATATCAGTGCCAGTTCACGGGGACAGAGCAGTAAACATGCACTGGAAGCTCCTCTGGGATTTAAACTGGGATTTAATTCCGTGATCTCGGGTTCTAAGAGTTAAATCTATATCTGTACCTTTTGAAAATCCAGAAACATTGAGAAATGAAAACTGATAAATGGTGCCGTATTTATTTCCATAATGCCTCCACATTTTTATTTCATAAAATAAGATTTTATGTACATATCTAGTCCTCCCCCCACAGCGGAACACGTAACAGAACTACAGGACATAAAGAAAAGGGTAACAAAAGAGAAAAGTGAGCAAAACATTATATTTCAGCCCAACCCTGAAGTGAAGCCCACACCCAATCATTTAGTGAACGTGTGTCATTCCGTCCACAGCAACGTAAAAATCATTAAAACAACAACGTGATCAACGTGTGCATTTCTATTACCATTCGAAAACCTTCACACCCAACTGCTCAACTGTTTAATGGAGGCAAAGAAATACACACTGATCAACCATCACTCAACTACCCTCTCTGTCCATCCTATCAGCTCCTCTGATCACACAGGTTCTCTTTGTGGTTCTATAATTCAGACCGTAGTTCATCTGTTTCTCTGCAGACTTTATTCTCCTCCTTTCACCCTGATCTTCAATGATCAGACCCCACAGGACCACCACAGAGCAGATATTATGTGGGTGGTGCATCACTGGTACGAGTGGATTAGACACAGCAGTGCTGCTGGAGTGTTTAAACACTGTGTCCACTCACTGTCCACTCTATCAGACACTCCTACAGTCGGTCCAGTACTTCCGTGCTCACAGGACGCTTACCCACAGGACGGTGTCGGTTGGATATTTCCGGTTGGTGGACATCCAGCAAGGTTTAAACACTCCAGCAGCACTGCTGCGTCGGGTCAAGATGTTAAGGTTGATCAGTGTGTGTTTCAGACATCCGTGTCCACTCTCAGGCCAGAGAGGAGGGGACAGGAGGGGAGACAGACGTTCACATTCACTTTTTATTTTTTAAGAAAGGCATTTTATGCACATTTTGCTCCAAACCTTAACTTTTAGCAAAACCTGAAGACTTTTAAAGTCATCATTTTCAAAAAGCTGTTACAGCCCTGTTTTAACACAGACCCCCATCGACTCAAACTACCATCTGCTGGTTTCAGCACCATCATACTACACTACTCAGTGACTCACAGACATTTCGAATCTCAGTGGAGTAAAACTGTGGCACATTCACACAAATACAGAGAGAAATCTCATCACGCTCACGGCATTAAACGTACCGGGAGCCGGAATATCACAAATAACAGTTCGTAAGCTTCCTGGACAAAGAATCCGCACTGTGAGCATTCGAGGTGGTGGTAAGTTCAGGCTCCTGCAGCTGGCACCTGAAGGGTGTGTCACAGGGTGCGAAAGCGTATGCTCGTATGGTCTACCAGCAGTCGGAAATCCCAGTCTACACACCGTTTTCTGGACTGTTGGCGTGTTTCACGGCTTGTGAATGAAAATCACTTCGCTTCCAGGCGTCGACCCAGATCCAATTTCTGAGACCTCCGACGGACGCTTTTGCTCAGTTTCCTGTAGACTGGGATTTCTGCCACTGCTGGTAGATCCAACTCCGTCTTCGCTGCACTGTAGGACCTTTCAGTCTAGGAGTCCTGTCGCACACCACCTTCAACACACGAGATGGATTTTTGTCTGGGAGCTCGTCTTCCCTTGCAAATCCCATTAGTAATTGAAGGCCATATGTTACGTTTTTTTTAACGTTTGCTTGCATATATATTCAAACTACTGCATCACATCCACAGTAATAAAACATCAAGAAAAACAAAAATACACAGCACTTAAGCAACTCAAAACCTATGAGGTATATAAGAGGAGAAATTGTGCAAAAAGAGTAGGTAAAATCCACCGATGTGCCAAAAGTCACGGGACAGCAGTGGGTAAATTATGACGTGACTAAACGCCAATTTAAAATCAACTGCTATCCCATGACTTTGGGCATAATCAGTGCAAGTTCAGCGTAAAGTAAATTGACTAATTCAGGTTTTTTCAGTAGAATCCTGTCCTGCATTTTCATTCACAAAGACTTTTCAATCAGCGAGAGGTAAAGACAATCGCAAATTAGACTTGAAGCGCAAAATACAATCAATCGTAAGTTGTAACAAGCGTTACCACAGTTTTGGCTCATTCAAGTTCGACAGTGACGTTCATCAACATCAACACGGTGTTAAAACGGTGGAGTTAATGGCTTCATCGGCTTGTCCTTTGGAATCGTAAGCTGTAATTCAAAGTGCACCACGACAACTGCCTTCAGACCTGCACTCGTCATTCTTACAACATTACTCTGTGTGTGTGTGTGTGTGTGTGTGTGTGTGTGTGTGTGTGTGTGTGTGTGTGTGTGTGTGTGTGGTGGGGGTTGAATGTTCCATCCTGCGTACCATGTTCTCAATCAGTGAAGTCTACAACAAACCCAGAATTAGTAACACAGCTGATAAATGAGAATAACAAAATCCATCTCTATTAATAAAAGCTTCCGCACTACGTCAAACGATGTGCCATAAACGCGGTGAAACCAGAAGAGTACTATACATCAGTAAGATAAAAGTTAAGGTTTTAAATGACGCAGCCAGTTAAGATCGGAACGTGAGAACAAGATCAATGAGAAATGAGACACTCTGATAAAGCCTGGCAGTTCTGAATGACGTTCCTTTACATATACGATTTTATCCACGTGCCCGAGAGCGATACACGCATACAAGCTTTTACTGGTAAAATCCCATTTCAGACATCAGCGATGAAATGTTTACCAGTAATATTCAGATGCACTGGTGCGTCTCAAAAAGACTGAGTGCTGGAATTTTAATTTCAAGCCTTTCCGTGACTGAAACAAATGTAATTATTGATGAGAGAAATGTAAATTCAAATGTTAATGAACTGTAATGAAGGACTAATTACAATAAGGACACGTCTGGACTGGTCAGAATGTCTTTTCAGATCTGATATTCCCATTAAACATTTCATAGCCGATATCTGGAGGAGTTTCTACTGGTAAGACTACGTAACAGATCTGTAATTGGAGTTTTTACTGGTAAAACCTGAGTTACTGTTTGTATTGCTGGTGTTATTTTAGGATAAAACAGACCACTGCGTGTATGGACTTTGAAAACATGTCCAGTTAAGGTTGGAAAAGAGGACGTTCTTTCATTTAGTTAACTTTAGCACTGGCTTAAAAACAGAACACCAATGAGGCAAGTTTCCCCCAAACCCAGATTAAGCCCAGCAGGGAAAATTAGCCCACGTCTAGGCTCAAACCGCGTCTGGGACACTGCCTCGAGATTAAATTTCTAAATGTAATGGCTCTACCGTTGCTTTCAATCTCAGGATTCGTTATTAAGGCGCTGCCAGTGACCCTGCTGCACACTTTATTCTCCTTCATTAAAGGGGAAAAGAGGGGGAACCTCCACAAAGGCTGAGGATGTTTTCTCTCACTGGTGTTTTTGGTTCGACCCGTATCAGGTCGAACGGTCATCAGGTAGTTTAGAGTCGCACAGAAACAATGGTCTCAATATCAGAAGGCATGAAAGAATCCACTTGTATTTCTAATGTTTTCACATGAGGAGAAAGGGGGGGTACACTGGGGTATAAATAGAGTTTTCAGGTCCCACTTCCTTCTCTCAAAGCAGAAGACCTCGTCCATAAGTAAAGGGACAGGCTGACTTTGCACATATTGACTACAACATAGGTTTACCCATTTCTGAGCTCTTACGCCAAACGGCATCCCGGCGAGGCCTCTCCTCCTTTCGTTCCCTCCATTTCCCTCCCTCATCACATCACCACCCCAGCTCTTCAGGCCGTACTTCGGTCTCTTGTTCCCTTTATGCCTCCTCTGGTGGTGCGGGCCTCTTGAGGTCGCGGATCTGCTTGATGAGATAGTTCTTTTCATCGCAGAACTGCTCGTCCTCGGAGCGGTCCGTCTGAAAGTGGCTCAGGAACTCCACCAGCTTGGACTGGTTCTTTAGGAGGATGTCCAAAACGGGCTGCGTCTTATTTGGGTTCGCCACAAACACCTGCCAACACAGGAATTTTCAGATTTACAATTCCAGCTTTTGACCGAGGCTTCTCATTTAAGCACCACAGGGGTTAGGCTAAACCCAGTCTGCTCTGGTTCCTCTTAATGGGTGAGGTCAGAACTGGGACAGGGGAGTAATCATCTGTCTTTGGGGCAGACAGGGAAAACAGCAGACAAGAGGAACAAGTTCTACTACCTGGTGCACACACACACGCTCAGACACACACCTTAAAGACATGAAAGGCTTCGAATTGGATGTTGCGGCTGTTGTCTCTCAACATGTTCATCATCAGCTTCAGGTTCTCAGCTCGACTGATGTATTTAGTCATGACTGTGAAGTTGTGCCGATCCAGCAGGAGTTCTCCTAAAAGCTGTGGGCGAGAGCACATTTACAATTGATTATAATATAAATTACACAGTAATTATGATGTTTAACAGCTCAACTCTCGCGCCAGATTGTGGTATCGAGCTTTAACAGCATTTACACAAAGGAGCAGCGAGAGTCACGGTTACAGGCATGGATCTGCACTCTGTTTTGTTGGTGATAAACATGCAGCTGAACCACAGCCACCACCGAAACGAACCTGAAACACTTGTCGATAAAGTGCATCGTTCTCAACATGTGACGACTATAAAGTGACGTGAAGGTACGAAAACACAACTCACTTTGAGGGACTGCCTTTTAGTGACGTAATTATCTGAATGCAGTAACTTTTCATACTCAGTAAACACCTGAAAAACAACAAAAACAAATCATATTTTAATTATTAGCAGTAATGCGTTTCAGGAAATTAAGACTTTAATACAACATTCAGACTTACTCGGTCATAATTGGTCTCCAGGAAATCTGCACACATGATCTTGTGTCTCGTTAGAAGATCCTAAAATAATAAAAACAAAAATACAGAAGTCCATTAAATTCAGAGCGCAGATAAACACCCATCTCACTAAACCAGCAGGGGTGAATCCAGGGCCAGGGTTGAGATCGTTACCAGTCATAACTGCCCAGGAAAAAGGAATTAATACACAATATAGGAGACAAAAGAAGACAAGCTGGTCCACCAAAGGTTCAGCAGAAACCACTGAAATTATTTCTGCCCTCAGTGTGTCCCGTTCTCACTGTGCTTCATAATTCGACTCGTCCGTATCCCACTCTCTTCCTATGCCATTAAATATCCATCGCTCCCGAATACGTAGCTTCATCATAGCTGCAGACAAGAACTCGGATTGCTTTGCTCACCTTAAACGAAGCAAAGGCATCGGAGGCAATGTCAAAGGTGGAGAGTTCCACATAGCGGAAGAAGCAGAAGAAGTCTTCAGAGAAGAGGACAGTGCGGGCCAGAGGTTCGTGGCGGAGACACTCCCTCAGCATCATGCCGCAGTTCAAAGCAACCTCTGGAGTCTCGTAGCTGAAATGAACAGAACGCCGTCAGTATTGAGGACACTGTACACACGTTTCCCGTAGATATGACTGAAAGACGTGGCGGTACGAGACACGATATGATGAAAATCATAAAGAATAAAGCTGAAGTGTCAGTATTTACATGTATGTAAGTAAATAATACATCGATATACCAATATTTCAGATATATCGCTCAGCCCTACCGATCAACAGTAAAGCAAAAAAAAATCTTAATCTGAATGTCTCCATGTCCTTCCGCACTCATGTGGGCAGTTCCGGGAACTGGACAGTAATCAGAGACTTACACAATGATAGATTCACAGCGTATCGGTAAAGTCAAATGGAGCTGACAGTCAGGGTGATCGATGCTTTTTGGAAAACACTGATCTATGGCTGAGCCCCGAAGCCTGGAAAACTCACCCTTTCAGCAGCATGAAGAGGATCTGTGAGTGGGAGGAAATGTACTCGACGGTGGGAGTGCGCGTGCCAATCTGACGACGGACTATGTTGCTGAACAGATGCACCACGTCCTTCTTTCCCTGTGGAAAACATACGTACAGACATGCAGATTCTATATCCGGCAGAAAAGAGGACACTTTAAATCACGGAAGCAGACGAGAGACATTAAGACGCACTTTCACGTCTTTAACTTGGTTAGAAAACCTGATTTCGTGGCATGAAAGTCTGATGCAACTGAATGCAGAACGTTACCATTAAACCTTTGAGTTTTAAAATACATTATAGGTGCTGAGACAAATCAAACTGACCGATGCACCCAGATGGACGCATGTCAGAGTCAGATATGTAAATGATTACTGGTCTGATGCGACACTGGGCCGTAATGTTTCCCTCACTGCCCTATAAAAGGATCGCAGAGGCTACTTTGGGGTAGTGTACCTCTTGGTGAGAGATCGCTGACCGTAAGACACGCCTCTAGAACACACGAATACATTTTTCCCCGTTTAAAAACTTTAAGAGGGTCAAACTGTTCCCATTTAGGATGTTCTGACCAAGCCGGGTCAGAATCAATAAAACTACAGTGAAGCTGAGGCCGAACTGCGGTCTTTGATGTGATTCTTATACTGATTACTGTAGGAAACACAGTTCTTTCTGTGAATTTTCTCTTTTAAAGCTTGTGTGTTCGAGCTGTAACGTTTACTCAGCAAATTAAGAGACTAACTCATTAAAAGGACAAAGACATTATAATAAAGCAAAAATATAAGAGCACTTTAACTTTAATCCCAGAATTCCGCTGTTTTAATTGGACACCTGCCAAATCAATCATATTTAAATATGCTTTATAATCAGCCTCCGTGTTTAAGAGGAAAATGGTGATAATCTAATTTTCTTTAATTCACCGACAGCTCTGATGATTAAACTGCTTCACTAAAGGATGAACTAAATGCAGGCCATCGAACTCAAACTCCTCAAAACACTCTTCTCTTACAGGAAGAAACACAGCAAACATCATGAAATCACACAGTACGAGTACGTGCTATTCGAGGCTAGATTTGCTTGAAGATTGGATCAGATTTCCTCCCAGCCAACCTGTTCTGCTGATGGTGCCCCGACAACAAAACCCACTCACACATTTCGAGCCAAAATGTCATTTTTTACTGTTTCAAAGCTGAAACTCGACAGCTCTGAGGAAAAGAGAGATGATATAATACTCCTCCGTAAATCAGCATCTCGATTCCCGACGTTCCGTCAAACAAAGTCAAGCTGCTTGAATTTCTGCACCAGGAATTGGGATAATTACACCCAAAAGCTACGAGAGACGGGAGGAGGACAGGCCCAGACATGAAACTGCGATTGACAAAGTGGTCATTTCACCTAAACGTGATTTAAAACATTTGTTTTTAACATTAAAACATTGTCTTAAATATAAATATGAACGTTTAAACTTTACTACAGTTTTACATTGTAAAGTTGATATTTATTCACAGCTCTGCAGACAATATTCAGATCCATCTTTGCAGACACTTCACCTGGACATCAGCCTTCATTTGCACTGCATATGTTTATGCAATTACACACTAAAACTCATAACAGCTGTTTATTTATTCTGTAGCTCAGCAGTTGTAGTTTTTAGTGGATTGTTTTTTAAAAACAGTTCTTATTTGTTCTGTTAATATTGTTCGAGTTCTTTCTGCTCGTTGTTGTTCGTTGTGCTGCTGTAAAATGTGACTTTCCTTCTGCGATTAATAAACTTTATATTACATTATATTATTGCCATTTATGCCACTGATATGATAATATAGCGTAACTATGCAATTACAAAATTTAGTAATTTTAAAGACCAGTTCACTTTTAGTTATTACAATTATTCAGACACAGAAATGTAATTTTCTTTCTTTATATAATGTTTTTGGAAGTGCCAATTACCCGACCTATGTGAACCCAGTCACCACCTACCAATGAATCAACACCAGGCAGCCAACGAGCTCAGAGGAAAGCTCTGATACAATGATCTGTTAGAACCCTCCCATTACACGCAATGCTCCCTAGGCTAACAGACGCCTGTGCCGGCCACATTCGCACAGTTGCGCATTGTGAGATGGAGAGATGGTGCACTCTACATGCTCCTTCAGACTCTGGCTACCGATGGTCAAGTTTTGCTCTCTCAGCATGCCCTGCAATCCATGGATCATAATTCTACCCAATGTCAGTTTACATACACTGTGAAATTGATTTTTATATCTGTGCCACCATTTTAACCTCGTTTTGAAATGTGTTTACATTATCTTATGTAACCTGCAATGTCAAAAAGACTGCGCTATACCACGACCGACCCAAACTCACTCTAACACGATCAGCCCTAAATGACAGTCACCTCAAAGTCGATCCTCTGCAGGTTGGCTATGAGCGAGATGAAGAGGTTGGTGTTGTAAAGCTCCTGAGCCAGCTGGGCCACTGCTTCTGTTTGAGGCTCCTTGTCTCCGGTGCCACACAGAACCTCTTTGAGCAAAGCTAGGTTCTTCGACACGTCCTCAGCGATCTTTTAAGGAAAGAGATGGTTTTTTTTCCACATTTAAACAGGAAAACATCTACAGAGAAGTTTGTTTGCACCATTTTTAACAGGGATTACAGACCCGCTGAACCTAATAGGACTTCTAACCTTTTCACATTTCTTGTTGTCAGAGGCTTCAAGCTTCTCTAAGCAGGCCACGTTCTCCTTGAGATTCTTCACAATCTCTGCCGGGTTCTTCTGAGACTTCCCGAAGGGGAATGGCATGGTGTTGAAGATGGTGTTGGAGGTTTTGGATGAAGAGAAAAACCTTTCACCTGCCAAAAAACAACAACAAAAATACATCATTTAAAACCCGAGTAAGAACCTCAGCCACTGAATGAAAACATCACTGATCAACCACAACACGATTACTCTCGCTATCAGCTCCTCTGATCATACAGGAGCTCTTTGTGGTTCTATAGTTACAGACTGCAGTTCATCTGTTTCTCTGCAGACTTTATTCTCCTCCTTTCACCCTGATCTTCAATGATCAGGACCCCATAGGACCACCACAGAGCAGATATTATGTGGGTGCTTAAACCAAGCAGAGCAGAAATGTCCAGCCAACAGGAGTCCAAAGAGTAGATCTTGAGAATCAAATCAAACAAATAAGAAAAAATATTATACTTGCTGACTTATGCATTGAGAAAAAAGGTCCAATATTACACATCTGTGAGGGTAAAAGTATGTAAACCTTTGTTTCCTGTATCTGGCGTGACCACGTGACATGGTTTTACCACTGAGATGCTGCCTTTCTGCAACCACAGCCACTGCAGAATCTAAACCGCCCACAAAACATCATTCCAGTATCTTCTGGTTTGTCCGTGTGATCTTTATCAAACTGCAGACGGGCAGCAATGTTCTTTGTGGAGAGCAGCAGGTTCTCCTTGCAGCCCTGCCCTGCTCACCACTGTTCAGTGTTCTCCTGAAGTTGGACTCGTGAACATTACCATTAGCCAATGTGCGTTGCTGGACTGTTATACACCTTGTTCTTGGTGTGATCTTTGTTGGTGGAGCACTCCTGGGGAGGGTAATAACGGTCCTGAATCTCCTCCATTTGTACTCAATCTGTCTGACTGTGGATCGGTGGAGTCCAAACTCTTTAGAGATGGTTCTACAATCTTTTCCAGCCTGATGATCATCAACAGCTCTTCTCTGAGCTCCTCAGACTCTCCCTTGTGCCATGATTCACTTCCATAAACATGTTTTGTGATGATCACGCCCACTCACACCCGATTGCAACCCATTGACTGAAAAACCTGAGTAATTACATCTTCAAATGACCTGCTGATCCTAAAGGTTCACATACTTTTGCCCTCAGAGATCTGTAAAACTGGATCATTTTAAAAGTAGAGACGGGAAACGTGGTATTTCATTGAATCGTGACATAATCGTTACTGTATAAATCACTAAACCAAATACGGCAGAGCTGTAGAATAGTAGTTTTTCAGAATCTGCATTTTATCTGTGTCAAAATATTGATCTGCCTTTTATGCTGGGCTTAAAGAATATCACGATAAACAATATTAACACATTACATTAATAATTTATTTAGATAAATCGATATAAAGCTGAGGAAAATTGTGTATTAAAACCATGACCTCTAAGGGGTCATATAGTTATTTTTGTTACTGAGATCCAAGACAACTCAAATTTGTCTTCGTGTTTTTTTGATTTATAAAAGACTTAACCGTACTTTCTCTCTCAAGGAAACACAAAACCTCGGATGATTTGTTTGTAATGACAAGGATATTTACAATAATGCATTCTTCAATATACTTGACAGTTGAAATAAAAAAATGAAACAAAAAAACCCATATTGTTCATTTATTTTTGATGTGCATGTTAGTATCAGTATAATAATCAGGACTTTTATTCTGAAATTTAATAAATTTAAAAACACTGAGCAGAGAAAGAGAGCAAAGAGAGCCCCTCCCTTCTCACTTTCCTCTATAACCCAATATGTGGCTCAGTGATGCCATTGCCCCGCCCCCTCTCTCTGATCAGTCAGAGTCTGTATGCAGGTTGATCATCAGCCCCGCCCCCTCTCTCTGATCAGTCAGAGTCTGTATGCAGGTTGATCATCAGCCCCGCCCCCTCTCTCTGATCAGTCAGAGTCTGTATTTAGGTTGAGCAGGTTGAGCTCAACCTCAAGCATTATTAAGAAATTTTACACACATCTGTCAAACGTGACTTGACAACAAACTTGATTTGATTACTTGGAAAACCACGAAATGCAAACTGGTGCAAAGACCCAAAAAGTGCAGGCCTCAGGTCGCCCTATTAATTGAGTTATAACAACAACACCTATGGACTTCACCATATAAATATTTTACATTTTTAAAACGTTTTGCATGGTTAAACCTGGGTCATCTTGTCCGGGGGACATTATTGCTCCAGCAGGGCTGGTTTGCAGCCTGTTGTCTGACTGTGATGATATCGATTGTCACCACCCAGTCAGAGTCAAAGTGACCGACAAAGGCAGGAGCATCGATCAGCCCTGCTCAGTGAATTATAGATGACAGATGGCACCCAGCAGCACCCTGAGGTGCCCACGAGCCGACAGCGTGGGTAACTAAGCCCCCAACTACCTCGTTTAAGGTTCATTTCCTGTCTCTCAGCAGGACGCCCCGGGGAAGCCAAAACAGTCCGGCGTCACATAAAAGCACGACACCAATGAGTCCAGCACTTCAGATAAGCTGCTCAAATCAGCAGCTCAGCACAGCAGCTCAGTTAAGGAACCCATTTCAGGTGGACTAATCAGCAAAGTAGCTCTAAATTCTACAAGAAACAGTCAGAATTTCAACGTAGAGCGTTTTGTTCTGTTCAGAACATGCGCTACGCTGACGGGGGTGTGGCGTCGACTTGCGCTCCCCAACGAAACGTGCGCCTCCGAGCATCTGCGCATGCGCACAGTCAATCTCGCCCGTTTTCACGCAGTTTTCGTTACATTCCTGCTTTCCTCGGCTCACACTTGAATGTACCAGCATTAAATGAGTTTTAAAGTCTATTCTGTGTGGTGTGTGAGATTACTTACTTAGTCAGCCAGGTAGGAAGCTTATCCCGACCCAGACAAAGTAATTTGGACTACCTAAATACCCTACAGGGGCATTTTCTCACCCAGTGCTGCGGCCAATTGAGAAACCCTAGCTTTTGTGTACTGTGAGGAGAAGGAGCCGTAAAAACACACGAAGGATGCAGGATTTGGCAGCACACGAACCGGACAGGACACTTTTTTTCAGTGACAGCGGTGCAAACGAGCCGAAAAAACGTTGAAGGAACGTTATATATGTGTCCGGCTGCTGACGCAGTGGCCGAGTCCACGGTTAGGCTGGAGAAGCTGTGACCGAAGGGCAGACTTTGGGGAAGAAAGGTAGAAAGAGGCAGCTGAGGTAAATTAGCCGCTGAGCTAACGTTACTCACCGCGTTCACCGGGACGGCGACTTAGAAAAGCGGTCCGGGCGGCTCGGAACCAGTCATATAACCATAAAACCGCGGCACAACACGATGGAGACCCGCGTCACATTAAAGCACACATTCCAACCACCAGTTTGAGAGCTTTAACAGCGAGAAAGAGAGCTGAAGTGAGCCGTTTACCTTCGCAGCCCGTCAGCCGAACTATCAGGGAAGTTAGGGAGTGTTTAGGGGACCGCCCCCTTCTCCTGACTGAAACAGCAGCCGACCAATCAGAGCGTCGGAAGCGGCGCAGCGAGCGGCGCATTTAGCAGCTTTCTGATTGGATCGGATTCCGGGGGAGGCGGGTCTAAATAGAAATTATACACATTCTGTGATACAACTCACATCCGGATCACAATAAAGCAGAGCTTCAAAGATCAGCAGCAGTGTAGTTACTGAAACTGTATCAGAAACACAGTCCGGTATTAAAGATCAGCAGTGTAGTTACTGAAACTGTATCAGAAACACAGTCCGGTATTAAAGATCAGCAGCAGTGTAGTTACTGAAACTGTATCAGAAACACAGTCCGGTAGCTGGTATTAAAGATCAGTATCAGTGTAGTTACTGAAACTGTATCAGAAACACAGTCCGGTAGCCGGTATTAAAGATCAGCAGTGTAGTTACTGAAACTGTATCAGAAACACAGTCCGGTAGCCGATATTAAAGATCGGCAGTGTAGTTACTGAAACTGTATCAGAAACACAGTCCGGTAGCCGATATTAAAGATCAGCAGCAGTGTAGTTACTGAAACTGTATCAGAAACACAGTCCGGTAGCCGGTATTAAAGATCAGCAGCAGTGTAGTTACTGAAACTGTATCAGAAACACAGTCCGGTATTAAAGATCAGCAGCAGTGTAGTTACTGAAACTGTATCAGAAACATATCATTAATATCACCTTCCCTTCTTTCATTTAATATCCATAATTGAAAATCAGATCATCAGATTTCTTGTATCATTTTGAGTTGTGTTTAGCCTGTTAATGTTTTTCGGTGTTAGGGTTGGTCAGGGTAGCTTTATCATACAATAATAAATATTTGTATTGATTAGGTCAGCGATTCTCAGGGGAAACAGGTTGTTTGTGTCTCTAAATTCCATACTATTGAAAATCAACATTCCTCTAGACAACTCCTGATCTCTCTGAGAAACTGTCCTGTGGTGGGAGTGGTGCGTGAAATGTGATATTATTGGTTGATGTTATTCGTTCTCCACCGTGTGGTGTGTGGTGACCTTATCAATCATCATAAGCTGTTTTAGAAGGAGAAGGAGATCGTCACGCTGAGTCCGAAAATCTCATTAATACAAAGACCGTTTGATAAAGTCCGTTTGGATCTCAGGTTAAGTTTAAGGGAGTGATTAAGGTGTAAAAGTGTCTTCTTCTAGCTCGTCTACATTACTGTCCTCATATTAAAGTGGTGAAATATTCACTGACACACTCCTCGATCGTGAATCAGGTCTCTGAAATGAAAATAAAGTTTCCACCTGAATTCTCCAGTGAATTTGTGTTTGTTCATGCTGTTCCCCCTCGTCATGTGACTGTTTTCTGTGGTACTCTAATCACACATGGAGAGAGGCCTTTTCCAGATAACAGTGTCACACCTACAGGGAGAGGATACGTGACCATTTAAGGCCACTGAGGCAGGAAGCAAGTTCAATCAAATAATAACATTATAGAAACATGCTGTTATGATCCTAAGGATGCTCTCAGCGTTCCACGTCCATCAGTAGATGTTTTGAGCTTCGCTGTGGTTCAAAATAAAATGATTTATTAAAATAAGAGTGTTAATTTACACTATATGTGCACATAACAGTGTTAGGACACCTGCTTATTCGCTGATTCTTCTGAAATCAGGGTCATTAAAAAGAGTTTATCTTGCTTTTGTGGGAGTAACTCTCTCCACCATCCAGGCAAGACTTTCAACTAGATTGTGAGGCATTGCTCTGAGGATTTGATTGCATTCAGCCACAAGAGCTGAGAATTAGTGAGGTCAGGATGATCGCCACCCAACCTCATTCCTGACTCCCCAAATCCATCATAAACGTAGTGGATGGAGCTCCACTGCTTTTGGACAGCTGTGTCCTGGTGGTTTCAGGAACCAGTCTTGTGACTGGAAGGTCGCTGAACTGGCGGGACATGACTGAAGTGCCCTTGAGCAAAACACTTAACTCTTACTGTAACATTTAAACACCACAAAGGCTCATTTACACGTTAGACTGTTAGTGTGTGTTCTGCTGGTATGAATGGATCATTCACAACAGTGTCACACACCACCACCACCATGTCAGTGGCACTGCAGTGCTGCCCATGACCCACCACCCACATAATTAAAAATGGAGCTTGGCCATTGCTACCAGCTGAGAAAAACTGCCAAATTTACCTGTTTGTCCAATTTTAGAGCTGAAACAAAGACAGCACCGAGGTTCCTGACATGGCCGTGTACATTAACGGACAGTCAGACCAGGAGATTCGCAATTTGAGTAGTGTTTTTTGAAGGATCTGCATGGAGAGAGGAGGTCTGCCTGAAGATACTGTGTTATTGCAAATAAAAGACACAATGTCAAAAACACATTACCCAAAATGCACTGCAGAGCTCCACGGGAGGTCATTCCAAACTCTATAACCCTTAAGGGTAATGGGTGACCACTATGCACTTTGGTTCACCTGTGTAATCAGTTAATTTAATTTATCTGAGCAATAACTGTTCATATTAATTTATCATATCCACTACCTTTAATAAATATATGAATGTATGTATTTCCAAAGTGTTCATTCTGCTTATTCTTTACATTACTCTAATAATTATTTTTATTGTTATTATTTTATTTTATATAAATGGGCGCAGCTGTAAGAATTAGCCATTTTCCTCTCAAATTACTAAAGTAAGTTGATTATTGATTATTATTTTTAGTACTATTTTTTTTATTTTATACTGCAAGTTCCCTCTGGAAGTAATAAGTAATTTACTCACATTATTATTATTATTATTATTATTATTATTATTATTATTATTATTATTATTATTATTATTATTATGTAGTGATTTCACCCTGGCATTAATACAGTAATTTACTATGATCATCATCATTATTATTATTATTATTATTATTATTATTACTATTATTTATAGTGATTTCCCTTTGGCATTAATACAGTAATTTACTATGATCAGTACTATTATTATTATTATTATTTATAGTGATTTCCCTTTGGCATTAATACAGTAATATACTATGATTATTTTTATTATTATTATTATTATTATTATGTAGTGATTTCCCTTTGGCATTGATACAGTAATTTACTATTATTATTATTATTATTATTATTATTATTATTATGTAGTGATTTCCCTCTGGTATTAATATAGTAATTTACTATGATAATAATAATAATAATAATTATTATTATTATTATTATTATTATGTAGTGATTTCCCTTTGGCATTGATACAGTAATTTACTATTATTATTATTATTATTATTATTATTATTATTATTATGTAGTGATTTCCCTCTGGCATTAATACAGTAATATACTATGATAATTATTATTATTATTATTATTATTTTTATTATCATTATTATTATTATTATTATTATGTAGTGATTTGCCTTTGGCATTAATACAGGGATTGAAGTGAATAGGGTTTAGGGTCCTCCCTAAGCTTCATCCCTACAATCCGCCCTCGTTAGGGTGAAGGCAGCAAGGCAGCAGGTGGAGTCGGAGCGACACTGACCCGCCATCTTAGAGGGGCGTGGCATGGGTGGCGTACAAACGTGCTTTTCGCAGTAAGCCTGGCCTGTGCAACGTACCCCGAATGTAGCTCCGCGATGGCCAGGGACGACCTGCGGCCGCTCGGCGCTCAGTAGACGGAAGGAGCCGCAGCAGCAGCAGCCCCCGCGCCCCCTTCGGCGGGCTGAGGCGCTCGGATCCCGCGGTAAGACCTGCTGCTGTCCGCGGAGAGGGCGCTGCGCTCGGCGGTGGCGCTGCGGGGCTCAGCGCGGGGCAGGGCGCAGAGCGGACCCCGTCTCCCGCGGAGCAGTGCCTTAACAACACCGTCACCTCCCTCACCGCCTCCACGACCCTCCGGGGCGCCTCGCACCCGCCTTCTCGCCGTTCCGCGCGCGCGGTGCAGCGGGCCTCGGAGGAGCCTCGGTCCGCACAGCCCGTCCTCCCGCTCCGTTCATTACAAACACCAGCTCCACACCAATAAAGTACAGCGGCCGGGTAGCAGAAGCTCTTTATTGACTCAGCACGGCTGCGTGGAAGTGTTGGGCGTTCCCCAACGCGACCTCGCGCCTATGTGTATTTAGAACGTGGGGCAGGAGAGAGAACATGCTTCGGTTCCATTCAGACTTTCCTGCTCATGTTCTCGTCTGTTTACTTCCCGAGCAGATGTGGGATCCGGATCCAGATCGGCTCCGGGATTTAGCTCCGCCCGCTGTTCCGGCTCCGCGCCGACGCTCCGCCCCTTCGGCGCGCGGCTGGGCGGGCCCGAACACCCGGAGCGTAGCGCTGCCGGATCTGGACTCGGCTCCGGACTCCTGGTTTTGGCTGCTGTTTGCGCCGCGGCAGGCCCGTTTTCCCCGGAGCGGAGCTGGAGGAGCGTTTTCAGATCGATTCCTGTCGTTAATCCGAACAATAAACGCGTTTCTGGCGCCGAAAGAGGAGGAGAAACGTCCCCCTCAGGTTAGCCTCGTAGCTAATGCAGCGCGCGCGCTCACTTCGCCTCAGCGCGAATAAAAGTCCGGTTCTGCTGCTGCTTCTCTGTTTTAAAGTAGCTCTGAACGCCTGCTCTCCCTGCTTTCCCCTCATAAACCGGGGTTTTCCTCAGTTTCAGCTCAATCAGCACTGAAAAGCGCCTCTCTTTCTCTTTCGCGCCGTTTTTCTGACACAATTTCCATTTTTTCCTCTTAAACCTGCTTCTTTTGGGTGAGAAGCTGCAGCAGATGTGTGATTTACTGCTGAGACAGCCTCCTGCTGAAGCCCTCACTGTCACACCAACATTACTGTCTGTGTTCGCAGGTTTTCTGAAGATTTAAGTGTTGATTTCAGGTTAAACAGGCAGAAATCAGATCAGTCAGCTCAACATCAGACCCTTACATTATAGTTTGTTGATGATTTGGTGATTTAAAGATGTTGACTTGTCAAATAAATCACTTTCTGTGTAGTGTGTGGTGTATGGCGTGTGTCAGATGTCCTCGGGTTTGTTTATGTAACGTATAAGTATATTAAAGACCTATTAAATGTGTTGCGTATTAATTTGGAAACTGTGGTGGCCCTGGGTGGGCTCAAACCCCTCAAACAGGCCCCATCGTTACAGCCCATCTTAATCTCACAAGAGTCACTAAAGGTCACTTACAGACCTCACACAAGTGTGTTGTGGGAGCAGCTGTGTTCTGGTGTTAAGGGAAGCAGCCTTGTGACTGTAAGGTCGCTGGTTCGATTCCCTGAAGAGCCCTTTAACTCCCAGGGCGCCGAGGATAGGGCTGCCCACCACTCAGGGCATGTGTGCTCACTGCCCCCTGCTTTGTGAAGTCACTAGTGTGTATCACTGTGTGAGGATGGGTTGAATGCGGAGGTCTAATTCCCGTGTGTTAAATCCCGTAGTGATCCTCATGTTCATTCTTTTTTACTCTCGATTTTTTCACTGCACATACTTTCCTCATTCCAGCTTCGAGCCAACATGCTCGAAGGAAAGCGCCGGGTCCCAGCTCTATCTTAATGCTGAGAAGACATGAGTGCGAAGTGGGGACCGGCGTCTACTCAGACAGCAGGCTGATTCCCCTCTATAGCTGCCAGTGGCAAGCAGCATGACCCAGATCATAGTGGTGTCTCCTCAGATCAAATTGGTGTTATGAATCATTTCCTCAGAATACATTTAGGACCATCTCCTTGTTTCTACTTTCACTGTCCATTTTATCAGCTCCCCTTACCGTACAGGACAGTCCAGTAGCACTGCCGTCTCTGATCCACTGATCCATGCTGGATTGATTTTTATTTTGATAGTTTGCTTTTAATATTGGAGGGTAATAGTCTTTGTACTGTAATGTTGTAAATTGTAACTGATTGCTTGTTGTCTTTACATATGTGTGACCATGTAAGACCACTCTGTCCAGGGCTGTTCACAGGCAGCATCTGTCTGTCTCGTCAGAAGAGTCGAGTAGAGCGTGGAAGACGCTGGCCATGTCCGGGCAGAGGAAAGGAGCTTCAGCGCGAAAATGTGCCTTCTGTAGAACAAACCGAGACAAGGAGTGTGGCCAGCTACTAATATCAGACAACCAGAGGGTGGCAGCCCACCACAAGTGCATGGTGAGTGGACCATCTGCTGGCCTAGTTGCAATCAGATGAGTTCAATGGGACAGAAAAAAGCCCTTTTTAAGAAAGTGTTGCATGGACACACACACACACACACACCAAAGGTGGGCATTTCAGGTCTAGCAAGTCCAAATCTGCACTCCAAGATGATTTTCTGTTATTCATTCACGTTGATTCTTGAACGTACCGATTTCGCAGCTTTACTCCTCTGCGCTGGTGACGTCTCACTCAGACAGTGAAAGCATCGGGGGATTTTCTGTTGAGGATGTGAAGAAGGAGATCAAAAGAGGAAACAAATTGGTAAGAGACATCAGCAAGTCTCTGCAAATCACTCGATAGATCTGCCACTTCCTAACCGATGTGCTTTTGTGGCTCTTAGCAGAATGTGCAGTTTACCTTGTTCTCTATCTTCTGCACAGATGTGCTCGTCTTGCCGTCGGCCTGGGGCAACCATTGGCTGCGATGTTAAGACGTGCCGGCGGACGTACCACTATTATTGTGCCCTTTGGGACAAGGCCCAGACCAAGGAGAACCCCTCCCAGGGCATATACCTGTAGGTGCCGTGAGTTCTCGAGTTTTGTGAACGCTACCACAGCACTAGTGAGACAGCTCGCACACTAACTCCACGGTAGCAAGAGCAGTCTGTTAGAGCCCCCCAAAGAGTGATGGAGAAAGGAGGCGGGGCTTAACGGCCACTGGTGATGGTCTACCTCCTGCTGTCAGCTCCTCCTCCACTCTGCTCTCCTCTGTCCCCACACACGTTCTCACGTACACACTACGGAGGGGACATGAGTTAGTGTGTATGAAGAAATGATCACATTTCAGTGTTTTTTAATTATAATAAATAAGGATTGAAGAAGGATTTAATGGTGTGTCCTAATTTTTCACATCATTGTATCGTATCTTCGTCGCGTCGCCATTCAGTAAAAATACACCATGTGGACAAAAATATATTTGTCCATATCGCTCAGCCCTCACTCTCACTGTATATTGTTATTTTTGTGTCGTTAACATTTTAAATTGTGCAAATAAACCAAATTATATCTTTCTTTCTCTTTTTTTATGCAGTGTTTACTGTCGCAAGCATCGGGACGCCTCCCAAGAGGCCAGTGATGGTAACGAGAGCCTAATATTTTACACTAAAGTGGTTTAAGAACATGAAGCTTTATCCGTTGTCTTGAACATGCTGTGAATTCTGTTAGAGGAGCAAGGAGTTGCAGCCAACGATTCAGATTCTTCCCCCCCACGGAGCAGAGGCAGAGGGAGGTTTGAGAAGAGCCGGATCAGAGGTGTTCCTCGCGGCCAGTCAGAGGACACTCGATCGACCTCCTCACAGGGCGTGGATGACATGGAGAGCTCCTCAAATGTAAGCGTCTGATCAGTCCTCTTTAATGCAGCACAAGATTAACATCAGAACCAGAGAGTAAAACATTTATTGAGACAGATGCAGCAGAATCCCCGACAGCGCAGTGTACTGCAGCGTACTGTTGTGTAGTGCACTCTAGTGTGATTTACTATAATGTAATGTACTGTACTACGGTACTGCACTGTAGTGTAGTGACAGTTGTACCACACTGTGTTTCAAACTGCGACGTGTGTTTGGTGCAGCGGGACCGGTCTCCACTGAGGGGAAGCCCCAGTGACTCAGGCCTTCGCTGTGGTTTCTGCCACGCTGGTGACGAGGAGAACGAGACACGCGGCGTACTTCATTCCGACAATGGGAAGAAGGTTGCCGCCCACTACAAATGCATGGTGAGTCACACGGCCAGTGCTGGTGTCCTCGTGGGGTCTTGCATCACAGTGCATCTTAAGGTGTCCCTGTATATTAAACCATATCTATGAAGGATGGGACAGTTATGCTTTAAATCATTGTACCATTAAAATATTTACACTGTAAAAGGGATTCCTGGAAGTTAGTCTGGTGTTAGTATGGTATTCCAGGTGCTTTCCATGGTGTTGCTAAATTGTTACTATGGTAAAGCTGACATCATTTCAGCATCGTATTCACAGTGTCACCATATATACGGAATACTAACATTATGACCTTGACCTTGTCCATCCAATCAGCTCCTCTGATCACACAGGAGCTCTTTGTGGTTCTATAATTCCAGACTGTAGTTCATCTGTTTCTCTGCAGACTTTATTCTCCTCCTTTCACCCTGATCTTCAATGATCAGGACCCCACAGGACCACCACAGAGCAGATATGATGTGGGTGGTGGGTCATTCTCAGCACTGCAGTCACACTGACATGGTGGTGGTGTGTTAGTGTGTGTTGCTGGTACCAGTGGATCAGACGTGTCTTTTTTTTTTTATATCGTGTGTCCTTATACCATATTTTTAGTTTTCTGTTTTTCCTTTCCTCAAACTGGTTTGAGCTCTGCATTAGGTATTATTTCAGGACATGTCAAAGCTTGGTTAGTCATGTGATCAGTGTATAGAAAATAAGAATGTAGGAAACCAGGTTTTTGTCAGTTAATTAGGAAATGCTTCTGTTCCTACAGTAGAGTAATAATGTCGTCTGAATGGTCCTTACCTCTTACCCCTTTGTTTTTATCGTAGCTTTTCTCCTCGGGAACTGTGCAGCTCACCACAACCTCACGTGCAGAATTTGGGAACTTTGACATCAAAACAGTCATTCAGGAAATAAAGAGAGGAAAGAGAATGGTGAGTTTCAGTTTTCAGAGAGATTACAGCTGAAATTTGCTTCTATAATGATCTGATTTTGATAAGAGACTCAACTTCAACATCAACCTGGATATAAGATGACTGCGGTTATAAACAACATCCTCATATTGTTGGGCTTTTTGTATTTTTTGTGTTGGTGTTCAGAAATGTACCCTGTGTGGACAGCTTGGAGCTACCATTGGATGTGAGATAAAAGCCTGCGTGAAAACCTACCACTACCACTGCGGCCTTCAGGATAAGGCTAAATACATAGAGAACATGGCCAGAGGCATTTACAAGTGAGTTCCTCAACATTACAGCAGAGATGATCACATGCCCTCAACAAACACAGTCAGGTGTTCCAGAACCATCCAGAGTGCAGTAACAGTGATGCATACCAAACAATACTCTGTAGGGACTGGTTTCCTGGATACTGGATAAGCTGTGCGTTTAAGTGTCGGGTTCAATTGCAGTGGACGTTGTGAATCACCACTGGACGTTGTTTTTGTCTCGACTTTGACTTAAAGTAGACACGAAACGCTAAATGTATTTGGCACAATTTACATGAAAGTGAAACTGAATTAAAAATAATTCATCTGTATGAAGACATTCTGTTCCTGTGGTCAGCGTGACGTCATAGTTTACACTGGCCACCTATTAACGTACATTACCTACTGCAACCCAGTGGAGTAAGAGTAGTATCGACCCTGGATGCAGCAGTGAATTTTATAACGTAAAGGAACAAAGAAAGATGGTCCCATTTTCATCCGCTGCCTCTTAAACGGACGCAGTTCTGTCGTTGGCTCGCTGCACCGAAACGAGAGAATCCACCGGTCAGCTGCAATGCAAGGGATTTTGAAGTGGGCACTTCTTACACGAGGAGGGGGGAGGGTTTTCACGTCAGACGAGCTGGACGTTCATCAGACCAATGAGCTGAAGTCTGCGGCAGCTCTGTGTTTGAGTTTTCCTCTTATAAAGCTGGGGCGCAGAGCGTCCAGTCCAGTGTACGACAAGAGAAGTAGCTGACCGCCGCAAGGAAAGGGCCCGAACACAGGCTGGTCCAGCAGAGCAGGAGCCAAACACCTGTCCCCGATCACTGTCTTTCAGAGTGAAATCCTCGTGACGTAGTCACCGACGCAAAACCAATTTGGTGGCGAACTAGCGCGTAAGCCTACAGTATAATCGTTTAATATCGACATATTTAACTGTAAAACAGGAGTGAAAATTAACTTAATTAACCTCAAATTAATATTTAAAACAATCATATTTTACATTTTGATCATTTTAATTTCATTTTCTATCAAACGTCTTTAATTGAATAGTGCTGGGTTGTTTTTCAGAACCTAATCCAGTTAAACTCTAGTATTCATTTATACGAGTGAACTGTTTATTTGAATAAAATTCAGCCTTGAATTTTTATTAAGTGTTTGTTTGAATGTTCACTGAACTGTCAGACAGAATTTGCCTTGATTTTAATTTATTCTTTCCCATTTTTGCAGATTGTACTGTAAGAATCACAGTGGAAACGAGGAGCGGGACGAGGAGGATGAGGAGCGAGAGAGTCGCAGCAGAGAGAAAGCTGCCAACAGCCAGGGAGGAACCCCTCCTCCACCTCAAGTCAATGGCAACTAGGTACGATTCTGCAGAACGAGAAGGTGCACAGACCGTGTCCTTAATGAGGATTCCAGTACGAGGTTTCATAATATAATCTACAGTCATGAAAAGGAAGCTAAATAAGTCATGTTTCCATGTTTTCTGACCGTGTCACCGCGCAGCTGTGTCATCTGATGAGAATCATGTGACGTATTCCATAATATCTCATCATTTATTTACACATTTTGGCTTCATTCGTCATTTTTTCTATTTTGGCTTAAACGATATTCAGACTTTTCTGACTCGACCTAGTAAAAATCGTTTTGAGACAACAGGAAGATACTAGAGGGGTTCCAAAAAAATGAATGAGTGGAGAAAGTCCAAAACAAAAAAACACCCAACAATAGTGAAAAATATTGTCACTAGGATGAGGTGAAATGTCACTATCACTAAAACCAAATGTGGAAAAGGGGTTTTCAAATAAACAGTGAGATAATGTCCAGTTTGTTTAACTTGTGTGTCTTCAGGGTCAAAAAGACCCTTTAATTTTCTTTTTTCTACATGAAATCTGTTTTTCCTAAAGTGTCTCCCAGCAAAAATCATAGTAATATGTCTGAAATAACAGGTCTGCTGGTATATAAACTGAATATTTAACCACTTGGGGGCGCACTCACTAGGTTTGGAGCAGCATCTTGATAAACTATATGGTTGTTTACTTAATATACTGTTTGTCTCCTGCAGATGGTGACTGAAGACGGGGGGAAATGGACAAGATATTTTTGTATTGTGCTCAGTTAGAACATAGGGGCCTGCTCGCACCATCGGCAGTTTGTTTTCCTTCTCCTTGCCAGAAATCCTGTTACCACTGACAACAGGTCACACATTTCTATGCCTTTTTGAATATTTTAACATCATGAAAGGGACTGACCTCGGAGGTGGTCTTCAGAGCGCAGGAGCAGAGACCTACACTAAATCAACTGCTTTCGAACGGAGGTTCGTCATAAAGGTGAACGTCAGCCCAAAACAACCTGCTTCAGCCTCTGTACGTCAGAATCTCAAGTGACTGGACCAACAGACGCTTTCTTTCCCAGTTTCTTTCTCGACAAACTGCTCTGCCACCGGACCTGTTTTCTTTTTTTTTTGTTTTGACTGCCTTCTGATTGTTTTTACTGTCCAAATCATGACGTTTAATAAGCCTATCGCTGTAATTTTCTGTCAAAGGATCGACATTCTTTACCTCTTTTCTCGTATCATGTATTATATTTTACTACTGTATTATATTCATGAGTAATGTTGAATATCTGTGGCTTCCTTTATCGTCCTGAGTCGAGATTAAAGATCATTAGCTAGCATGCACTTTTCTTTATCCCATGTGACGTGCTGATTTATTTCTGATTTATTATAAAGGGGTGAATTTTCACAACAGAGGTTTAGATTATAGCCAATAATCCAAGATAATTTGATTATTATCTATTGATAATAATCATTTTCACTTTATAAGACTTTATATCCAGAATCCTTAATAAGGGAAGTGGTGATGGAAGTATTACAAGAAAGATTATCCTTCTTATGCTGGACGTTTTATAATTTAAGAGGCAAACCGAGGAGGAGAAGAATATGGACAGATCATCTCCAGCCCTACTGAATCCCATCCTTAAGAGAGGTGTGGATAGGTGAGCGAGTAGGAGGCGAACTGATTTTCCAAAGGGGAGAGCTGAGCTCTGATTAACCGGAACTTCGGGTGGCGATCGTTTGGAAAGCGCTGTGTGAATTTCAGAGCTTTATAAACATTAAGTTAGGGTCCAAGGGAGGACCGTCCTAAGACTCGTTAAAGTAAATGCAGATGAGCTTCTGTCTCTGACTTTACATCTACAAGGTGGAGACACTTGGTAGGAGTGGACAGTGAGTGGACACAGTATTTAAACACTCCAGCAGCACTGCTGTGTCTGACCCACCACCCACATCATACCTGCTCTGTGAGTGTGGTCATAATGTTATGTCTGTTACAGTTGCAGTTCCACAGTGCACCACCAGCTGCTCTGGCGCTGTTCGCCCCTTTTGGAGTGGGCGGGGCTTCGTGCTTTCTAAAGCTCGGATTGGTCCGTTCTGTACTTCCAGTCCCACAATAAGACACGCCTACGGCCGCGTGCGTGCTGTGCGCGGAGAAGCTCCGCCCCCGGCAGCAGGCGGACATGGCGGACTGCAGCGCGTGTGTCGTGGTAAGTCAGAGCGGAACCGCGGGTTCGGTCCCGCAGCTCGGTTCGGTACAGGCTCCGGGCAACGCAGAGTCAGACCGGGGTCCGGGCGGGTTACGGTGTCGGGCGGTTTGGGTCGGACCTGTTCGGTACTGAGAGGGCCTGGGAGCGCGCGCCACTTACTGCACCGTTACCCTGTGTGTGTGTGTGTGTGTGTGTGAGAGAGAGTGTGAGTGTGAGGTGAGTGGGCTGTGCATGTGATGTGTGGTCTGTGAGTGGTGTGTGTGTGTGTGTTAGGGTGTGGAATGTGTAGTGTGTTTGTATGTGTGTGTTAGGGTGAGTGGTCCGTGTGGGTGGGTTTGAGGTGTGAGTGGTGTATGTGATGTGTAGTGTGTCTATGAGTGGTGTGGGTGTGGTGTGTCGTGTTAGTGTGTGTGCGTTAGGGTGAGTGGTCTGTGTGTGTGCGTTAGGGTGAGTGGTCTGTGTGTGTGCGTTAGGGTGAGTGGTCTGTGTGTGTGTGAGTTGTCTGTCTGTGTATGTGTTAGGGTGTGAGTGGTCTGTCTGTGTGTCGTGTAGTGTGTGTGTGTGTGTGTGAGTTGTCTGTCTGTCTGTGTATGTGTTAGGGTGTGAGTGGTCTGTCTGTCTGTGTATGTGTTAGGGGGTGTGTGTGTGTGTGTGTGTGTGTGTGTGTGCGCTCATATATATATACACTGATTCTCTAGTTTATCTGTTAAACTGTCAGATTATCATAACAGTTCAGTTACGGGTAAATACACACGGTAC
Source organism: Acestrorhynchus altus (assembly GCA_034509495.1). Classification (NCBI taxonomy): domain Eukaryota; kingdom Metazoa; phylum Chordata; class Actinopteri; order Characiformes; family Acestrorhynchidae; genus Acestrorhynchus; species Acestrorhynchus altus. Next base: position 33,206,577 of record CM067512.1, read on the forward strand.
CAGTAGATACATTTACAGCTCTGACTTACTCTCCCATTACCGTCCCGTTACCCTCCTGTTACCCTCCTGTTCCCTGATGTAACCTTCTTCTGTTACTCTTCTGGTATCCTGCTCTTAGTCTGTGTGACCCCAGATTAACCCCAGATTAATATACAGAAATAGTTTGTACAGTGTAATTGTAATGTGACATCTGTTACGCAGGTTACCGTCTGTGTACGATTTAATTTCAGTGAAGAACAAAGAAACGAATCGAGGAAACAGCGTCATTGAAGGTTACTATGTAAATATACAGCCTGCTGTGTTTCTGCTGTTATATATCATAAATCAGATCATTCATCACAATTATTTTGGGGACAATATATCGTCCAAACAAATAGTTACTTATTTAAGTAGCTTTGAAGTTTCTGTCCTTTACTGGAGTATTTGTCACTTTTTATTTCTTCTTCCAACTTTTCAGAAGCAAAATTTGTACTTTTTACAGGTTTTTCATAAAACTTTGAGCTGTTTTTATATAAATGTCGGAGTAGAAGATCAGGAAATGTGAGATGGTATGAAAATTGCAGTCGTGTGTCTGATAAACTGCACTTCAGCCCAAGTTCTACACTCGGTGACCCCAAACCCAGTGAGCTTTGATGTTTGAGCTTTGGACCACAGTCTGTAAACTTCAGCTGACAAACCTACAGATAATAAAACCACGGAATCTGAAACATTCCCACCGCTGTCTGTAGGACGGGGCATGTGACCACCATGTGAGCTCGGAACCTTTTCCCAGCCAATGGGTTAAACCCGAAGGCATCAAAGAGAGCTGTGTAACGTGACCGAGCGCCAGACCGCCGCAGGTGGTCTTGGAGTATTAGAGTAACGTTACTGCTGCCCTGTTCTTCTGCCCAACAGATCGGTCAGACGCTCCTTGTTGCCACAGACCTGCTGTTTTTCTGAAACACATCTTAATGTGATCCTCTGGATTAAACCAGTTCCAGTTGAGGTACTGGTCTGTTATTACTGGTTCCTGCTGTTAATGCAGTCGAGATATTATAATTAGGGTCATCGAGCAGTAGGTCTGCGCAGTTCTTCAGAGATCAGCTGAAATCGATACTCAGAACTGACTTTTAAATCGTTTTTTTCCCCGTTCTGTGTTCTGGGAATCCAGCAGTGTACTGGTTTTAGGTATTCCACAGTGAGATGATGGTTACGAACCACGACCCCAATCATGTGAGAACCGATACTGTATTGCACAACATGATATCGCAATACTTCGGTATATCGCTATTTTTTTATTCCCATAAGCAACAGCGTGGTCTTTTTAGAAGGACACTCGAGCTGTTTTCAGTCAAATTCCTGCTGTATGTCTGTCCGATGACTGAATATCATGGACAGTAATTTCCTGAGCTTAGATGAAACGCTGACTCTGAACTGGAACGGAAGCCAGTGGGCAGGTACTGGACTGGTCTGACTGGTAATCGATCATCTGTTGCGGATGCAGCAGATGGAGATTAGCTGCTGGAGTAAACAATAATTAGACGTATAATCTCACGGCTTCAAATCCCGCCTTCAACTCCGAGCATCGGGAAACTGTATCTGAGATATACAGCCATAACATTAAAACCACCTCTCATGTCATGTGGGTCCTGCTTGAGTTCTGAACCATCAAGCCATGGATTCCACAAGACATTCAGCGTTAACTTTCTCAGACATTTGTGCGTCACAGTCCTCTGTATCTGTAACCAGTCAGCTGATTGACTCTTTTTGTTGAAGGGCGGGGCTTTTTCTGGTACCAGACACCGTCACGAGCATAATGAAAACCACCACTGATGTATCAAGCCGTGATCAGTCTCCTCAAAACATTTCTGGGATGTCCTGGAAGGTCAGATTGTGTCCCTTGGAGAGTCCTTCCTAGTTAGCGTGAGAAACGTGATGACCTCAACTTCTCCACGATTAAATGAGTTACTGACGACACCGTTCGAGTGTGTTCCTTCAGCTGTACCTGGAATGACTGTATGGTGATGTTTGTGATTGTGCTGCTGTTTCAGATCAGTGATGAGGAGCAGGGTTACGACCTGGACCTCTTCTGCATCCCAAAACACTATGATGCTGACCTGGAACGTGTCTATATTCCGCACGGGCTCATCTTAGACAGGTACTGGTCAATCCCCTCCCCCCCTCGAAGCTTGGCAGATGTTTTATCTGGGTCACAGGGGGTCGAGTAAACAGCGCGAGAGCGTTGAGATTAAACGACCTTGGCTTGCGTAAACTGTGTTGTCTGTAGAGCGGTGGAAACTCGCTCTGTGCTGATTTCGAGAGCGAGCGAATCTCAACACCCCATTTCTGACCTGATTCCTGCAGGACCGAGCGGCTGGCCAGGGAGATCATGAAGGACATGGGGGGCCACCACATCGTGGCCCTCTGTGTACTCAAAGGGGGCTACAAGTTCTTTGCAGATCTCCTCGACTACATCAAAGCCCTTAATCGCAACAGTGACCGATCCATTCCAATGACCGTGGACTTCATACGCCTCAAAAGTTACCAAGTAAACGGAGCATCTCGTCACTCGTCGCTTAAATCGATATTCACTCGTATTAGTTACAGTTTAGTCATTTCAGGACGAGTGTAGTACAGCCATATTTTACTGAATTTTGGCACAAAATACACAATATACTACACTGTACTACACTGTACTCTATACTACACTATACTATACTACACTGTACTCTAATACACTATACTATACTACACTATACTGTACTATACTACACATTACTATACAATATACTATACTACAATATATTATACTACACTATACTATACTACACTGTGCTCTAATACACTATACTATACTACGCTGTACACTGAACTATACAACATGGTACTATACTACACCACACTGTACTATATAGTATACTACACTACATGGTACTACACTACACTGTACTATATACTACACTACACGGTACTACACTACACAGTACTATATACTATACTACACTACACTGTACTACACTGTATTATTCTACACTGTACTCTATACTACACTATATACTATACTATACTACACTGTACTCTATACTGTACTATACTACACTGTATTCTATATTACACTGTACTCTATACTACACTATATAATATACTGTACTATACTATACTACACTGTACTCTATACTATACTATACTGTAATATTTCTGATTAAATTTAGTCCGTCTGTCTGACAGTATGTGGGAAAAGAGATTTTTACTGACCTGCTCTTTCTGTTTTGTGGGGGTTACAGAATGACCAGTCTACAGGTGAGATTAAGGTGATTGGTGGGGACGATCTGTCCACGCTCACAGGAAAGGTAAGTGTCCACCTGCAAGAAAAAAGACCCTTACTGTTAATCGGGAGGTCGTGTATACCCATGATGCATTGCTACAGAGTCAAATTGGGGTCTTAAATGGTGACGAGAAAATTAAACCAAACAGAGAAATTTATGACAGAACCTCCTTTTTTGTTTGCATATCTATTAATCTGTAGATACTAATCTGTAAACATAAACATAACAGCATTTAAAATAAAATGAAATATAGAATAAGCGTCTTGCTTTTTTTGTGCCTTGACTTGCCGTGAAAACAGTGTTAATGTCCTGGTCCTTTTCCATGGTGTTTCTGTCGTTTCTAGCAGCGACAATGAAAAGACCTTATTTTTCTCTTTTTTTTCATTTGAATTATGAAATCATGAATTATGAGAACAGAACGGTGGGTTCAGCACTTTTGGGTTCTGAAGAAATAGATTTTTACAGATGTACAGAATGTTGTACTGATTGTTGTTCTTCCTTTTCCATGTTTCATTGAAGAACGTCCTGATTGTGGAGGTATGATTCTACTCATTTTTCTATAAAATATTGGTACTATTTTAAGTGAAGACTGAAAAATGAACGTTGATTAAATTTAAGGACATAATCGATACTGGGAAGACAATGAAGACGCTGCTAGAACTGCTGAAACAGTACAATCCAAAAATGGTAAAGGTGGCCAGGTAAGAACGGGAAAATCACCTGCTTTAATAATTCATCTTTGATCATCTCAGGACTGTTATTACTGTGTAATTACGTTAGATTAAGGTTCATAATATTAATAACTGAATATAACTGTTATTACTGTGTAATTACGTTAGATTAATGTTCAGACGGAATAGCTGAATATGACTGTTATTACTGTGTAATTACATTAGATTAAGATTCATAATATTAATAACTGATTACTGTTATTACTGTGTAATTACGTTAGATTAATGTTCAGACGGAATAGCTGAATATGACTGTTATTACTGTGTAATTACATTAGATTAAGATTCATAATATTAATAACTGAATATAACTGTTATTACTGTGTAATTACATTAGATTAAGGTTCAGACGGAATAGCTGAATATGACTGTTATTACTGTGTAATTACATTAGATTAAGATTCAAAATATTAATAACTGATTACTGTTATTACTGTGTAATTACATTAGATTAAGGTTCCGACGGAATAATTGATTACTGTTATTACCGTGTAATTACATTAGATTAAGATTCAAAATATTAATAACTGATTACTGTTATTACTGTGTAATTACATTAGATTAAGATTCATAATATTAATAACTGAATATGACTGTTATTACTGTGTAATTATGTTAGATTAAGATTCATAATATTAATAGCTGAATATGACTGTTATTACTGTGTAATTACATTAGATTAAGATTCATAATATTAATAACTGAATATGACTTATTTTCTGATCACTCGTTTATAAATAAATAAGCCAAAGCTGCTTTAGTGCTGTTTGTTACAGATAAACGTTTGTTTAGGTTAAACTGATAAACGTGGTTGATTTTAATCTGGTATTTTTGTTGTTGTTAGTTTGCTCGTGAAGAGGACACCGAGGAGCGTCGGCTACAGACCAGACTGTACGTTTACTTACTTTAAACGACTCGTTTCTGCACTTTATCAACGAAACTGTTCAGACACTTCAGAAACGTTTATCCTAAATTAGAATAAATAACGGCCCCACGTTTATGGAAACATCCAGTTCCGTTCATACATTCATTTATTCCGACAGAACACCGTCCCAGAAATAACTGTGATGAAGTATTTTAATCCACTGTAATGATGATAACATGATTATACGATTATATCAATGTATTATTTAAAGATTCCGGAACTGGAATCTAAATAAAACATTTAAATAACCTAAATAAATACAATAAAACCACAGTTTATAAACACAGTTGATACGACAGCAGATACGTTTCTTAAAACTATATTTCAATCATTTCTTATATTTTAAATTATTTAATTTCATGTAAAACCGTTTACTGGGTACATTAATGAACAGCACTTAAGACAGTAATTAATAATCATTTATTAATGGTTTAAGAAGGACACTATTGAGGACATTGTTAATCATTACTAAATATACAAGTAACGGATGAAGTAACACGTCTGTCACCCCCTTAAAGATGCCAACGTTTTACCAAAACACGCAGACGAGAAGCAGCAGCCAAATAGCTCTGATTTCAGAAGAAACCCTGCATGAGCAGGTGTCCCAATACTTTTGTCCATATGGGGAGGGAGTTCACCGTGTGATTGGCTGCTGCTTCACAAATATTTTGTTACTCATTTTGTTAAATGTTTTAATAGTTTAATAATTAATCGAGTTGGGGCTATATGGAGGGATTCAGGATGCCCCCGGAGGCAACCCCCCCCCCCCCCAGGTGTGTCCAGTACCGTTTATGAATCTCTCTTTATTCAGTCGAACGTATTAATTTATCTCTTTCTCTTCCAGATGTAGGATTTGAAGTTCCTGACAAATTTGTGGTGGGATACGCGTTAGATTACAACGAGTACTTTAGAGATTTAAATGTAAGTGTGTTTGATGATGAAGTGGACGTTGATCTGCTAACAGGCCGTTACCCTTTCTGACCGTCTTCTTGTTCTGCCCCGCAGCATATCTGCGTCATCAGCGAAACGGGGAAAGAGAAGTACAAAGCGTGAGGAGACTCCGCCTCCTGCCTTTAGCTGTGTTCCGTTTTTATTGATGTCTTTTATCTTTTTATTTTTATTTTATTACATCTGGTTTGAAATGTTCACGAGTGCAGCTCACCACAGCTGGGCCTCCTCTCAGGGTCTCTGGTGAGGTGCAGAGGGTGGGCTCATGGATTACCTCACACTTGCTCATCTTTCCGTTAGCTCCGACCGGCTGACGCACGTTAGTGAGCTGCGGTTTCAGAAAACCTGCTTGCTTTGAGTGTTTAAATGAAATAGAACTGATTTCAATTTTTAATTTATTACGTCGCTATTGTTGAGGTTATTGCCAGACAGCGAGTGCGTTTATGTGCCGTCAATAATCTGATCGTAGTCGGATTTCTGCAGTTTGGATCGTAGCTCGGTAATCGCATTTCTCCGTGCGTGCATGTTGGGGCTGAGCGATACGAACAGAAATCATATCCCGATATATTCTAGCTGAACGGCGATGGACTATATGATGTATCTGATGGATACGGTGTGAAAAAAGTCCCCATGAAACCCTTACGTGTGCGTGGATACATATATGTAAATAAGGACATATGTGTATATATTTATATATATAAACACTTTGACACTGAAACCACTGACGACGAAAATCTATATCTCAAAGGTGTTCGTTCGTGTCGTGGTTCGGTGTGTGTATATAAGAAAAACGCCTGGTATAACGTCAGCGTTTACGTCCGATTCTGCGAGCTTATTGGCTGACGGCGAAGCAGAAATCCGTCTGATGTCTGACTCCCGTCGAGCCGAAGTGCATGCAAACGCGTTGGTCAGATTACCGAACAAACCCGATTTTCTGCAGAAGTCGGATTATTGAGCACGAGTAAACGCACTGAATGTTTAGAGTTAATTTTAAAAGTATACTGAGCTTCTAGCCAATCGGTTTAGTGTTCTATTCTGCTTGATCGGATCAATATGTTGTATTTGTGCAGCGAACAGAATCAATGTCTGTCAAACATTTGCAGTGAAGACCTTTTAGCCAACAGTGAAATATTTACAGGAATGTGATCTATAATAAAAGGACTGCATATGACGCTGGAACGAGTTGTGATTGGGGGGGTGGTGCCTTATATGCTCAGTCACATGACCACATTAACAGAAACACATGTACACTTCGTACCTTCCTGATAAACGTCCTGCGGTTTCTCAGTTTCAGTGACGCTGTTCGTAAACGAGTCTTAATGGTTCTTGGAATTGATGGTGCTGCACCGACGTGGCCAAATGCAGACTTATCAACTCATTTTTCAAAACTGCACACATTCAATGGCCTGAATGGGTTTTCGTTTTGTGATTCAATGAAAATAAAAAAACTAAAGTTTATAAATATTTAACATCTTTTAATGTCAGAGCTGCGCGATATTGACAAAACAGACATTGCAATATTTTGTTCTGTGATATTAAATAATACAGGAATCAGGTTTAGGGTCCCATCGTGCATATTTGATGACACCGAAAAATCTAAATGGATGGAAAACATATAAATAAGAAAAGAAAATGGAATTTGGGAAAAATAAATTATTAATAAAGCAAATTATTCCTCTATTGGAGTAAAAAATGGACCATTGAGGGACCAGTTGATGCAGGTCCCTCAAGATGCAGGAAGACAAGCATCCAGACTCTCTTCTGTTCTGGAACCAAAGTGGGGAAGAACCTCAAACGCAGACTGAAGACCATCTCTTTCAGAGCATTTAACTCGTTAAAGGATTACAATTCTACGGAATATTGTGGATCGACGTCTCCAACCTGACAGTTGTGACTGTCAGCGTTTAAGAATCTGGATTCTAGTCTATTCTAGTCTGATAGGCAGGTCATGAAATCGAGAACAGTGTAAAATCACAAGGCTGGTTCCCGAACCACCAGAACACGGCTGCTCCGTCACAGCTGACCTGTTCGTAAAGAGAGGAGCAGAATTACGAATGTTCAGGCAATCGATCCCCAAACTGCTGAACTCAGACCTCAGTGGATTTTCAGACTTAAAGGATAAATAAGTGCTGAAATGCTGATGGTCAAGCTGTCCAGCAGATATTTGATGATGTGTATCACTGCACCAGGGGGACATGAGATCACTAATCTGTGTTTTGAACATACGGTCACGCGGGGTTTCCGTTGTGTTGTAGTGAGTGTATTTATTCGCTTGCTTTGTCTTATAGAGAAGCTGTAAGCAGGGTCAGGACTGAGGAACCGCTGTAGTGCTGCTGACCGTGGGTCAGATGGTGCACAGATGGTACAAGGTGGTAATGAATGCACCCCTAATTCAACCCCAGTTGCCTCTCTGGGTGTTGCGTCTGACACGAACATAGTGCTCCAGTAGGTCTTCAATAAAACTGGAAAAGCCATAACATTAGAACCACTAACAGGGGAGGTGAAAAACACTACAGTGGTTTATTTTAAGGGGTGGATGTACAGGGTTAAAGGTGCGGAGACACCTTTAACAGTGGTTGTGAACGCTGTTCAGTAACTCCAACAAATGTACAGAAAATACTTTCATGGTATGATAACTGTGTCAGAAAATATCACAGTGTATATACACCAATCAGCCAAAACATTGTGACCACATTTTTCCACCCACTGTCAGCTCCTCAGCCTGTAGTTCATCTGTGATCAGGACCACCACAGAGCTGCCCACAGGACGCTGTCGGCTGGACGTTTCTGGTCGGTGGACTGTTCTCAGTCCAGCAGTGACACTGAGGGGTTTAAACACTCCAGCAGCACTGCTGTATCTGATCCACTCGTACCAGCAACACACACTAACACACCACCACCATGTCAGTGTGACTGCAGTGCTGAGAATGAACCACCACCCACATAACAGCTGCTCTGTGGTGGTCCTGTGGGGTCCTGATCATTGAAGATCAGGGTGAAAGGAGGCTCCTGTATGGTCAGAGGAGCTGATAAAATAGTGAGTGTATAAATAAGGAGGTGGAGGTTTCACCATCAATCACCAACTGCATTTCAAACTGAAAGCTTTCAGGAGAAGTCAGCTCGCATCACGAGTGCCAGCTGAGTCCTGAAGATTACAAGCTCACACTCCTAATTATATATTTCAGGACCCCACCGGGACAACGACCAGTGTTTTTCCACTCACCTTCTCACCTTATTTTCCACCCCCGTCTTTTCTTATTTCGGCCGCCTCGTGGCTGTTTCACTTCCCTTTGTTGGACCCTTTATGTCTCGATATAGTGTTGTTTTTGTTTTCTCTCAAAACACCGTGTGGTTTTAAAGTCAGTGGGTCATGTGTGTCGCTGTCAGGGCGCTCTTTGTTCCACAAACTGTTTCACAAACAGGAACCCGTTTTTGCAGCACAAGCCTTACAGTCCAGCACGAAGGTTTTGAAGCATTTAACACTTTTAATGATTATAAATTGCAATAATACCGTATCACAAATTGATAATTGATTAACATTCCCGCTCTTGATCTCCTTTAGGACCGTGACCTACATCTTTTTTGTTGATAGTAGCAGTGATCAATCGAACAGTCAGAGCACGAATGCATGGAATACAGCAACAACCACGTGTACAATACAACTGATCGGTCATCATCCCAAGATCCTCCTCCGTATGTGGTCTTCTTTCTTCAGGGTCTAAGGGTAGACTACCTTGACCCCTTTGTTTCCCATGGGATTATTCTGCCCCTGTTGTTTGGGAGATGTCAGATGTAGCTGGACAGCACAACCCGTTTGATGGTCACTGATGATTTTACTGGTTTGCCGCCTGGTCTGCTGCTCCGGTGATATCCGCTGCAGTTTCCCTCAACCTCTGCTGGGGTGCACCCTGACTCCAGTGGAACCACGTATCACCTTTTCCCTTCAGACGTCCTGCGTGGCTGGTTCTCTCCGTCACCTGGTGTGGTCCTGTCCACCTGGGCTCCGAACACTTCCGCTTGTAGTGGTGCAGCAGGAGCCCCTCAGCATCTGGGATCATCAACATCTGTTCACCAGCTCTCTTAGCCCCCAGCTGTGTTGAGAAAGCTGAAACGAGACCTTGGAGTTCATTAAAATATGCTTCTCGTGTTGAGAGGTTCTGTCAATCCTGAAATCAGCGTCCAGTCTACAGCTCAAATGGGGAGAACCCTGTCATTCGATTTGCTGAACTTCTAATAGACATTAAAGCCAATGGTCAGGCATCTACCCAATTCTATTTGGTCTGTGCACAGACTTTGGCCAACTTGTTTTTCACGTTCTTCACGTTCTGGTTCATCCTTTCCACTTTGCCTCGAGATTTCGATTGATACACGGTGCCAAATACATGTTTAAGTCCCAAGACCTCCTCTAGGATTGGTTCAGCTTCTAAATCTGGTCTGACCTTTGCCTGAAGCTGGATTTTTCCTTTCATGTTCATGAGCTTCACCCCCTCCCATCCTGTCTGCCATGTTCATACCTTTATGTGTGTGTATGTCACATGGGATGCTTCTAGAATTTTGCTGATCCTGTGTTGTCTCGAAGTGGAGAGAGTGGATGTGTGCTGTTTTCTGGAGCATCATGGGTTCTCCCCCCTTTTTTCTGAAACAGAACACTGTTTATGGTGCCTTTTGTTTCAGGAACATCAAGAAAAAATGGTTTGGTGTAGTCCGGCACAGCAAGATCAATGGCCTGTGCCAGTGCTTTTTTTCAGTGCCACAAACGCTTGTTCCACGTCTGTTGTCCAATGATCAGTTGTCCTGATAGGTTTCTCTCAGAATTGGAGGTTTCTAATCCCCGGCCTTAGCAGCATCAATGGTAGACGCTGTTCTTCCCCAGAGAAACCTGTCACCAGCGTTGTGTCGGATGACAAGAGGTCATGTGACACAGGAACTTTCAATGCAGAGATGAAGCATCCTGGCTTTCCACCCTCATGGTTGATGCTATCCAGGCCTCTATGTGGAGTGTGTCAATACGGATCTGGCATAGATCCCCACCCACCCTCATTCAGGGTATTGACCACCCAGTGTGGTTGGGCCAGAGCTGGTACCATTCAGGACATTATCTGATGCACCTGTGGCCCAGTAACCTTGATCTCGGCCTTGGTTATCTGGTGGGGTCCGCCCTCTCTGGGGACAAAACCTGGCCCAATGCCCTCCTTGGCCACAGATGAAGCAGGCGCTTCCATGAGTGCCTACACCCCTTCCCCTCAGACCCCGTCCTCTAGATCCCATAGCCCTCCCTCTGGGAAACCAGTGTTTTAGTGGTGCCCTGTGGAAGGTCCCTCCCCTGTTGAGACTGGATTTGCAGCCTGTTGGGCCTGAGATGTGCCTGCTTTTCCAGTTCATTAACATTTTTCTAGCTTCCTCCACTTGCAGCTTCAGAAGCTGAGTTTGCAAACCTTTAATGGTATCAGCTTCTTTCTGTTTGTCCTCCTGAGCTCTATCCAGGTGGTGAGTTAAATGTCCCACAGTTGACCTTCACACCCAGGAAAATCAGGAGTGCTCAACATTGCCTCCTTTACTTCTTTTGATACAGCTTTCTGAACCACTCCTGATTATACCCTGCCGCCCCGGATGCTGGTCAATCATCAGTACACTTCGCAAAAAATTCTCTCTGGTTCTGTTCACCATTCTACTTAAATTTTGGAGCTCCGGCACCATTTGGTAGTGGATACTTATCTCGCAAGCTCTGGCCTACTGCAACCAAATCAAAATGTATTTGTATACGACTCTTCAGAACTGATGTCACTGAGCAGCTTTAGAGAAATCAAAAAATGTAAAAGATTAACAAGACAGAGTCTGACACTGTGATTAAAGGTGGACGGAGGAAACGTGAGATTCTGGTGATCAGTAAACATCACTGAAGGAGTGGAGTGGTCAGCGCTCGGACCCCTAAAACTGTAAACTTCACCGCAATGACCTTCAACACTTATTTCCACCTTAAATAAGCCTGGAAATCCTGCAGCGAATCAAAATCAAATTCAGCACAAGAACCAGCATTACATTCTGAAGTGCAGAGAACCAGCAGGCCTTGAACACTTGAGAAATGGTGGTGCGCCACCCACTGGGCGACTGGAGAAACAACAGAAGAAGAGGCTGTACTGATGAGACAGGCCTCAGATCAGACTGGTTTATTGTGGTCGATATATAGAAAAAAAACAAATACAGAAATCTGTTAAATAGTGCATCCATTTACAAATCAATACATTTATTATTAGTGTCTGTTTATGTTTATGTAATGTATTTATATTAATACTCATTTTACACTGTATTTACGGGAAATTCACAACCACATTTATACTTTAAACATTAAATATATATAATTTAATAATAAATAACATTAAGCTTTGTTTGCTTTTATCCATTCTAAATATTATTTATAATAACATTCCACAAAAATATAAAAATTAAGATATTATTTTTAAAAGTCTCTGTTTGGTTTAAAAGGTTTGCAGCAAGAATCAAAACAATCACGGGTTCAGGTGCAGTTTGTTTTCAGACTCAAACCATCTAATTATGTCATTAAGGTCAGAATTCTAATCAAATAAGGAGTTTAGTTCTTATTGTTACACAAACAGGAGCAGCAGAGCACAGGAGGACGCAGGAGCCGTATCTGCTAGAGGGACATGACCAAACAGATCCTTTCTAAACATCAGTGTGGTTTTAGCACCACTGCACCAAATAACCAGTCTGCAATAACATGGGCTACAAGCTAAAATGACATGATGGAAAACATATTTCAGAAGGAAATGAGAGAGAGCTATTTTCAGAATTCCTGCATGTGTAACTTCTCCAATCTGCCGTGAGCCCACACACACACACACACACACACACACTATATATATATATATATATATATATATATATATATATATATATATATATATATATGTACTTTAAATACTATGCTCAAATATTTTCTTAATGTTCTAGCTATTTAGTACTTTAGTATTTTAATTACTTTTTAATTACTTATATGTACTCAATAATTTTTTCTATGGGTTTATTAGTTATTTAGTCTTAAATTACTTTTAAATACTCATAAATAATTTCTAATGGTCTTTAATAGCTATTCAGTATTTTATAATGGTGTATTTAGTATTTTATGCAGTTATGTATTGATGTAATTGGTGTGAATGTATTGTATGAACTGAAGCTGTCTATTGTCAGAATAAAGCTGCACACACTGCACAGCCCAACATGCTGTACATGACAGTGTTGTGTCGAGATGTGCTGTCCTGTCAGAGTGTGCTTCCATAGTGTATGTCTGTGGGTAACTTACAGCTGCTTAAACAAAACGAAATATGAAAGAAATAGAAATAGAATATTAGTCGTTCATTCTTCCTATTGGCTATAAAAGCACCCAATCACAACGTGCTGGTGCAGAAACAGGCAGTGTGTGTGATTGGATCAGGGTAAAGTTAAGGAGTGAGGGGGTGTATTTTATTTATTTATTTATTTATTTATTTATTTATTTATTCAGTCTCAGCCTGTAACCTTATAATATTATCTCCTAAAAACACTAACTGTGAACCGGGCATGCGCAGCGCTGAGACGCGTATCTCGACGGGGAGCACAATTCGACAGAACACCGGCGCCGACAAATCCGACAGTCCGGTGTCCTGAACAGCAGCGCGGGATCCGGACCGGAGAAGGAATCCGCTCCGGGGTTTCGCTCCGGCTGGCCGGCCGGCTGTGATTGGTGCAGCCGCGGTGGAGCGAAACCCCGGAGCGGATTATGCTGCGGAGCGGACTGAAAGCTGTTTATTCGCTCTGTTTCCTCACTTTACTCTCCCTCCCTCCCTCCCTCACTCACTCACTCACTCACTCACTCCCTTACTCACCTCACTCACTCACTCCCTGACTCACTCACTCACTCACTCCCTCACTAACTCACTCACTCACTGCCTCCTCCACTCACCCCCTCACTCACTCAACCCCTCACTCACTCACCCCCTCACTCACTCAATTCCTCCCTCCCTCACTCACTCACTCCCTCACTAACTCACTCACTCACTCATTCTGTCACTCACTCTGTCACTCACTCACTGCCTCCTCCACTCACCCCCTCCCTCACTCTCACTCAATCCCTCCCTCACTCACTCACCCCCTCACTCCCTCCCTCACTCCCTCACTCACTCACCCCCTCACTCACCCCCTCCCTCTGGAATGAGTTTCTGTTGTATTGCTATGGAAGCCCATTTCCACCTCCTAGAGAAAGAAGGTCCTACAGTAGATCATAACGAATCATCATTTATTGTCTCAATCATCACACTGGCAGTTTCTTCAGGAAATGCATTAAATGTAAACAGCAATGTGTAACGTCCTCATAACTTACATTAATAGATGTGAACAGTGCAATAGTATGTTTCGTGGGTGTTAGTTTGTATATATTCTATATTGTATTTTTTATATTGTGTATTTTTCATATCTCTGTTTTTCATTCACCTTCACACCTGTGGTCATGTGACATGACAATGAATCTGTTTTGGTGTCATATTGAATAAATAAAGCCCTACAGCACTGATGAAGCGTGTGTGTACGTCACGATAATCATAGTTATGCTGAATGTGTTTTATATGTATCTGATATTCTTTGATGTTTTACAATAAAAAGCTGTTTTCTTTTATTACAGACACTTTTAGGGTCATATGCAGCCACACTGGCTGTGTCCAAAACTACACCTACCACAATCAAGAGATGATCAACGTAGGACCTCATTAGTAGAGTATCTGTACCGTACAGCGTGTGATTTTGGACGTAGGCAGTGAACCTTCAGCAGATTTTAAGGATAGGTTTGCCACACTTTACTGTTCCAAGTATCGAAGTGTGCCATCTTTTAGGGAATTCCCTTCACCCGGCCACAGGCCAGCATTTGCATCGCCTGACCTGAGTAACGACCCTGCAGTAGCCGGGCTCAATAGGTTGCGTCTCTCATTAGAGCCAGAGAAAAGAAACGTTGTCTGCTGCCAGACAGCAGGCCATGCAGCGAGCTGCACCTAAACATGTGACTCTTCCATTCGGCAGGAGCCCGTGAGCTCTGGGTCGGGTTCTCTTGCGCACGGTTGGGTTAATGCAGGAGAGAGAGGATGTGGTGTGAGGGCTGAGCAGAGATACAGACAAAGAGAAGGTAATGGAAACACAGGCATCAAAGCCTGCTCTTCTCTGAGTGTCTCAGAGAAGAAGAGCTGATCTATGATCAGCTGTAAATACCAATATAAACAGAAATGAATCTGATCCAGGATCAGTGCTCTAACCCTAATTAACTGTAAATTAATTCAATAATAATTTAGCATAAACTCCACTTCTGCACCTTTCACCGTTCTTAAATGGTTCTTTAGAAAAGGCAAAGGTTCTACTTTTTACATTGTTGAAACTCAATGAAACAGTGTTATATAGAACTATATAGAAATCTCTTTGTTCTATAGAGCATTGGTTCTCCTGACCCTGCAGTACCACTGACCTGCAGGGTTTAGAGTTTCCTCTAATTTCAACACACCCGATCTAACTAATGAAATAATGGACGAGCCTTTGTTGAGCTGAAGTGGGATACACACACAGACACACACACACACACACAAACAAACACATGTATATATATCCTGTAATGCTTCCAGTTCAGCTCTGCAAAGGCTCATTTATTAGTTCATTAGTTGGATCAGATGTGTGTGTGAGTGTGTATATATATATATTTACACCCACAAATATAACTTACCCCACAAGGAAGATTGACAGTCACAAAACTGCTTGCCTACTGTCCCGTAGCCCATCCCAGAAGGTCTACAGTTTTGTCCCTGGTGTCCCTGGGTCTCTGCTGAGACAGGTTGGAGTATGATTTGATTGATTGAGTTTGTGGACAGATGCAAATTATTTATTTAAAAATCATACAATGTGATTATCTGGATTTTAGGTGGGAAAACTTGCAAAAGATGGGGGGAGAGGTAGAGGAAGAGAGAGGTAGAGAGAGAAGTAGAGGTAGAGTTAGAATAGTAAAGGCAGAGGTAGAGAGATATAATTAGAGAGGTAGAGTAGTAGAGATAGAGAGGTAGAATTAGAGAGGTAGAGGAGTAGAGTTAGAGAGGTAGATAGGTAGAGTTAGAGAGGTAGAGTTATAGGGGTAAAGGAGTAGAGTTAGAAAGGTACAGGAGTAGAGTTAGAGAGTTAGAGTTAGAGAGGTAGAGGAGTAGAGTTAGAGAGGTAGAGGAGTAGAGTTAGAGAGGTAGAGTTAGAGAGGTAGAGTTAGAGAGGTAGTGTTAGAGAGGAACAGGAATAGAGTTAGAGAGGTAGCGTTAGAGAGGTACAGGAGTAGAGTTAGAGAGGTAGAGTTAGAGAGGTAGAGAGGTAGAGTTAGAGAGGTACAGGAGTAGAGTTAGAAAGGTAGAGTTAGAGAGGTACAGGAGTAGAGTTAGAGAGGTACAGGAGTAGAGTTAGAGAGGTAGAGTTAGAGAGGTACAGGAGCAGAGTTAGAGAGGTAGAGTTAGAGAGTTAGAGAGGTAGAGTTAGAGAGGTACAGGAGTAGAGTTAGAGAGGTACAGGAGTAGAGTTAGAGAGGTAGAGTTAGAGAGGTACAGGAGTAGAGTTAGAGAGGTAGAGTTAGAGAGTTAGAGAGGTAGAGTTAGAGAGGTACAGGAGTAGAGTTAGAGAGGTAGAGTTAGAGAGGTACAGGAGTAGAGTTAGAGAGGTAGAGTTAGAGAGGTAGAGTTAGAGAGGTAGAGTTAGAGATGTACAGGAGTAGAGTTAGAGAGGTAGAGTTAGAGAGGTACAAAAGTAGAGTTAGAGAGGTAGAGTTAGAGAGGTAGAGTTAGAGAGGTAGAGGTAGGGCTGTAATTTGTTGGTAAATGCTATAAAGTAGTTTAGTTTGAGTGAAAGTAATGAACAGCTGAGCGCATGCGCGCGTCCTGGGCCGAGAGGCGGGCGGTACGTAACGTCGAACCCCCGCGTCTCCAGGAAGATGAGGGCTAGTCCCGCTCTAATTGGCCAGTTTCCCGCTGGGCTTGTTTTGAAAAGGCGAGCGGCGCTGTGATTGGCTGCGGGTGCTGTCAGTCAGCGGACGCATCAGAAGGGGCGGGAAGGCTCTGTGAGGAGCTGCGGGCTGAGCGCAGTAAGTTTGGGGCAAATGTTGTGCGCGGCCCGGTCGGCGGCCTGGTCGGCGGCCCGGTTCGGCTGAAGCTCGTGCGGAGCTGCTGCTGAGGGCGCGCGCGCGGCGGGTTCGCGGGCTCACGGGGTTTAGCTCTGAGCTAACGGCAGCTGGCGGGCCGAGCCTCTACCGGGCCGCGGGTCGGAACCACGGGCCGGAACCGCAGTCTGCGGGGGAGCGGGCTTTAGTCCCGGTTCGGCTCCGCGGGCTGGGGACGCCGTTAGCCTATTAGCTGCTCAGGCAGCCTTATGCTAAGCTAACTGCTTTCCCAGAAGCCTGAGGTACGGTTCGGAGATGGGTCAGATCCCCCTGCCCTGCTCTGGACCTGCTGCTGTTTCTACTGCGCTCACAGCTGCTCACTGAGGGTTTGGGTTTTGGACGTCACATTAGGTTCTGGTTAGGCTCTAGTCCGGGTCAGATTAGGCTCTGGTGCGAGTTAGATTAGGTCCTGGTCTGGGTTAGATTAGGTTCTGGTTGGGCTCTAGTCCGGGTCAGGTTAGGCTCTGGTCGGGGTCAGATTAGGCTCTTATTAGGCTCTAGTCCGGGTCAGATTAGGTCCTGGTCTGGGTTAGATTAGGTTCTGGTTGGGCTCTAGTCCGGGTCAGGTTAGGCTCTGGTCGGGGACAGATTAGGCTCTTATTAGTCTCTGGTCCGGGTCAAGTTAGGCTCTTATTAGTCTCTGGTCCGGGTCAGGTTAGGCTCTAGTCCGGCTGTGGTCCGACTGAGAGATGAGCTCTTAAACCCGACTGTGACCCTGTTATTGACCTGTGCTGGCCGCCTTACGACTTCCAAAGATGTAGCTGAGCTGGCTTTTGTAGAGTGTAAATAGTGAGCGAGGTCGAAACTGGGCCACCATGAACAACCAGGGAGGAATGTCGCAGGAGAAGATGGAGCTGGACCTCGAGATCCCCTCCTCACTTCAGAGTGATGGACACCTGAGGAGGTCCAACAGCGAGCCCATGATAAATGGCCTAAGGTTTCCTAACTTACTATCTCTGTTAAAGCTGACATTATTAATCTGTATGTGTTTAAAATGAGTAAATAATCGGTCTATAAAAAGTTGTTCAGACCTGGACAAACATTTCTCAGTTGTTTATAATATTTCTTAGATTATTTTCTAAAATAAAAGTTCATTTGAGGAGATAAAGTCACATACGCAGGAGATCCCGCTCTGTTTATATCCTGATATAGATATAAATATCGATATATTGATCAGCCCATATCCCACTCCGTTTATATCCCGATATAGATATATCGATATATCGCTCAGCCCATATCCCGCTCTGTTTATATCCCGATATAGATATAAATATCGATATATCGCTCAGCCCATATCCCGCTCTGTTTATATCCCGATATAGATATAAATATCGATATATCGCTCAGCCCGTATCCCGCTCCGTTTATATCCCGATATCGATATAAATATCGATATATCGCTCAGCCCGTATCCTGCTCTGTTTATATCCCGATACAGATATAAATATTGATATATCGCATCAGCCCTAGACCATAAAACTGATTTTTGAGACCATCATCTCACTGACTGTTTCTTATTTTTGTAACCGTACTGTTACTGAAGTGAAACACTTGGCTTATCCTGTGTTTTTCGGCAGTTGCGTAAACTGACGCGGTCTGACTGTGTAATTACTTTCTGTTTTTCAGTGACAGCTCGCAGATTTTCCAGAGAGAGGTTCTACGCAGCAGGAGAAACAGCACAACTCTTGTTAACCGGCCCAACATGGTACGTAATAAGCTGTGCAGTGGTTTCTATTGTAGTATTGGACCGTTTGTCAATGTACAGCTTGTTTTGAGTCTTTAATTTTCGGCATGCGTCATTGATTTAGGTCCCATCCTCACCAGTTCGAGTTCCCAGTACTAGACTTCAGAGGATCAAACAGGTCAGCTGTCTGTACTCAACTCCCAACAAAATCACAATCTGTTGTTTACACATCTTTGCACTTAGTGTGTTCAGGTGTTGTGTGTTGAAGTATATCAGGTCTGGTGTTTGTACGTCTTATCGTGAATGTCACGTCAGAGCCTTTTAGCTCCGCCTCCATTCTCCACAAGTTACCACAATTCAATACTATGTGACTAATGGTGCTGTTCAGGTGAAGGTAATGATGCTAATGCTTGTCTTTATAGGAGGAAGGCGTTGATGTGATGAACAGAGAAACGGCTCATGAACGGTAAATAATTACACCTCTGACAACAAACAAACACACAAACAAACACAGCTGTGTGGGAGCAGCCGTGGTCCGGTGGTTCGGGAACCGGCCTTATGACTGGAAGGTTCGAATCCCTGAACAGGCAGGAAGTGAATCAAGTGCCCTTGATTAAGTCACTTGACTCCCCTGCAGCTCCCTGGGTGCCGTGAATAGGGCTGCCCACCGCTCTGGGTGTGTGTGGGTGTGTGTGGGTGTGTGTGTGGGTGTGTGTGTGGGTGTGTGTGTGGGTGTGTGTGTGGGTGTGTGTGTGGGTGTGTGTGTGTGTGTGTGTGTGTGTGTGTGTGTGTGT
This sequence comes from Acestrorhynchus altus, assembly GCA_034509495.1. NCBI lineage: Eukaryota > Metazoa > Chordata > Actinopteri > Characiformes > Acestrorhynchidae > Acestrorhynchus > Acestrorhynchus altus. Next base: position 33,226,176 of record CM067512.1, read on the forward strand.
GTGTGTGTGTGTGTGTGTGTGTGTGTGTGTGTGTGGATATTGTGTATTTGTGCAGAAGTATTTGCACAGCATTGTCAGGGTGTATTGGTGTGTGTGTAGTGGTTTAGGAGTGCGATAACTGCAGTCTTGTTTGTCCCCTCTGTTCTTCCTCCTCCTCTCTTGTTTCTCTTATTGTCACAAGTAGAGACTCTGTTCTCGCCCCAGTCTCATAAACATCCTCTTACTAATCTCTAGGGTCCAAACCGTAGTGCAGGGTGATGTGAATATAGAACTTCTCTTTATTTCTAGTTGCTGTCAGTTGCGCTTACAGTCAGTGTCCTAATTTTTATTTCTGTCCACACAGGGAGGTGCAAGCGGCCATGCAAATGAGCCAGTCGTGGGAGGAGAGTCTTAGCCTGGTAAGGCTTACCACACACACGGTTACGGAATCACCTTCCAAACTTGTATGTTTGACATTTTGTCCTTCAAGGGACCATCCAGTCCGTCCATTAAGAGCTACAAACGAACGTAAACTGTGTGTAAATTGTATAAAGGTGTAAGTTTGCATGCTGTGGCGTCCCAGTCACGACACATCCACCTCTTCCTACTGATGAGGTTGTGGATGTTTAATCAATAGCATGCTAGAGAAAATGTCCTGGAGTTAACAGGGCCACCAGTCTCTCAAGAACAGACTGAGTCGGTAGTATAATACTCCAACAATACACTCGGTGCATTTTAATGCTTATAGGCAATTGTAATGCTGTTGGTTACAATCCTGTCCTGTGATTGGCTGTCTTTCTTAGGCCATAAGTGTGTTACTGTGTTACCTCCGTATTGAATCTACACCCACTTAAATTCGGTTGATGATTCCCACACGACTGCCAGATGAATTGTAGATGAACCAGATCGTCAGATCTACCCGCATGTCCTTGTCCGTGTGTCTCGGTACGCATCTGCTGCCTGACACCGGTTCGATGTGTGAATCGAGACACAGGTGATGACAGCCAATCAGAGGGATTTCTGTTCAGATCAGAAACTCAGGATCAGAACGACCTACAGATTTGATGCACAGTAGTGTTCAAAGTTTGGATGGACTGATTTACACTTGGTCTGTGGTCCATTTGTGTTCCAATGTCTCCGTTTTGTGATTCCAGAGTGACAACGACTTTGAGAGGTCCTCGTCGTCGTCCCCGAAACGTATAGACTTTGTGCCCGTCTCTCCAGCTCCATCTCCAACTAGAGGAATTGGGAAGAAGGTTTGTTGTTTAAAGTGAACCATGTCCTACAACCGAGGTTTGAATCATTGAATAGAAAACGTTAATCTTGTAAATGTCCTTTCTTCAACGAGCAGCAGTGCTTCTCTCCATCTCTGCAAATCTTGGTGAGCAGCAATGGTCTAAATCCCAGCCCGATCCCCAGCCCAACCCGTCGATTTAGGTGAGCCTGACTGCTACACCTATTTTACGTGGTTTGTTTTGGTGGAAATGCTCAGTAGGTTTCAGCTCCTTCTATCTGTGTTCTTAGCAGGAGGAGTCAGAGCCCTATTAACTGCATCAGGCCCAGCATCTTGGGCCCAATCAAACGTAAAGGTGAGGGACCATGCACAGGAGACGGATCTCCCACGATCTTCGTTGTAAAATACCATAGATTACAGTGGTATTGTTTGGTATCACGCAGTAATAATATCTCTGGTCTTGGTTACAAGTTTCAGGTGATTTGGAGCCGGAGAGCCAGCCCAAGAGACTCTTCCAGGGCACCACCAACATGCTGTCTACTGAGACGTCCCATCTAGCAGAACTCGGTTCATGGTGAGCTCATACTAGAAGTTAATGTATTTGGTCCAGTTTCTGTTATTCCATTGATCTGTAGAGGGTCATTTTTCTGGGCCTCCTTTGTTTGGTGTGTGGGCTTAAGATCTGGATCAGCTATGAAGTGCGATAAGCCCCAATGGTCAGGACCACCACAGCTATGATGTGGGTGGTGGGTCATTCTCAGCACTGCAGTCACACTGACATGGTGGTGGTGTGTTAGTGTGTGTTGTGCTGGTACGAGTGGATCAGACACAGCAGAGCTGCTGGAGTGTTTAAACCCCTCAGTGTCACTGCTGGACCGAGAACAGTCCACCAAGCAGAAATGTCCAGCCGACAGCGTCCTGTGGGCAGCGTCCTGTGAGCACTGATGAAGGACTAGAGGACGACCAACACAAACTGCAGAAACAGATGAGATTCTGTCTCTGACTTTACATCTACAAGGTGGAGACACTCGGTAGGAGTGTCTAATGGAGTGGACAGTGAGTGGACACAGTGTTTAAACACTCCAGCAGCACTGCTGCGTCTGATCCACTCGTACCAGCAACACACACTAACACACCACCACCATGTCAGTGTGACTGCAGTGCTGAGAATGTCCCACCACCCACATCATATCTGCTCTGTGGTGGTCCTGTGGGGTCCTGATCATTGAAGATCAGGGTGAAAGGAGGAGAATAAAGTCTGCAGAGATACAGATGAACTACAACGTGCTTGTGTGTGTGTTTGTTTAAAAGTTCGGTTAATTGGGATTCTTTCTCACCCTCCAGTTTGTCTCCAGACCTACTTGATGGAAGCCTAAGTAGTGTTGGCTCCTCTTCAGGCTCTCCTGCTAAGATGGAGGGAGTTTCACCCTCCTCCAGCAACTCCCCGTTCACCCCCGTGCAGGACCTCTCCCCCAAGTGATCATGCATCAGAGACCTCTTCCACGGATATCGGAGGATGGGCGTGTTCCCTGGGGTCGGGGGTGGCTTCCACAGTCATTCAAGCTTCTGTTCCTCTGCCTTCCCTACCTTGCTTTTGATCTGGTCTTCGAATTCTCGTGGGTTTGCTTTCCAGCAGGACAGTGAGGGAGAGCTGAAGTGGGGTGTCTGTATTAAAGGAAACCAAAGCCTTCAGGTGATCTACATGCAGACAGTCCCATCAGGGTGACGAGAGGGGCTGGAGACTGCGGATGCGTTTGCACCAGCTGCTATGAGGATGTAATACGTGGTGCGTAGCTCCGTAATCAAGCAAACAGCCTTCCAGAGTCCTGCTGTTTCTGTGACTTTTCTCGTTACTGTTCTTCTCTTATGAGGGAGGAACGTCACACGAGGATATGACTCTTAGAGAGTGAAGGTTCCCTCTCTCGACAGTACCATTGGCTTGCCCGTGGGCTGAATCCGGGACAATTACAGTAGGTGTTTAATTTGCGTAAGCGGACTGCCAACCGGTATCGTGTGAAAGAATTTAACTTATTTTTGTTCCTGCTCTGTATGTTATTGTTTTTTTATGTATAATTAATCTCTCTGGAAGTGAATGTGTGCACAGTGCTTGACCAGTTAACTGACCGTCGGCCCTTTTATGGATGGTTTTGTTTAAGGTTTCGTTTGATTTTTTTTTTTTTTTTTTATTGTAGTGGTGCAGTTGCAGCACGTCGTGGCCGACCGTACACGAAGAGCAGGGCCACGTCTTTGGACTTTATCCACCCAAAACCCCGACGGCGCCTATGAAATCAGTGTTTTCCTGAATGTACTTTCACTTTTCTTATTCGTGTTGGGACGTGGGTCCCAGCTCCGTTAAGACCCCGCCCACATTCATAATTTTAGGTGTGTAGGGATTAAATTTTTTTTTTAAGCAGTGCAAAATTAGGCAACGATACAAAGAAATGAAGAAGAAAAAAGAAGAAACAATATAGTAAACCTTTTTTCCCCAGAATGCCTTTTTTCTTATTCTGTTATAGATATTTATTTTTATTTTTTCAGGAAAAAGTTTAACGAAATGCACCATCAAAACTGCGTGATCCCAGGAGTGAGCAGCACCATGTCTGAGAAGCTGTTCAGCAGGTTTGACGCTGCGTTTCGTTTCTCTAACGGTTGTCGTCGGCTGTTTGTAAATCGGAGTGAATGTTGGTAGAATGCAATGTTGAGGGCGGTTACCACTAAATCCAGGATGTAAACACTACAGCACGTTTCCAAAGCCGGTGCTGCGACTTGTCTTCAGGAACACTATTGCAAGGACAAGGCTGACCTTTATTACGGCTTTAGCGAAGGGAGAGAAGCCGGACTGCGACTGCTGTGCATTCTGCGACCCTTTAAACGCCCGGACGCGTCGCCCGGTTCCAGGCGCCTTTACGATATCGCACTGTGACGGCGCCATCCTCGAATGAACGAACGGGATCGTTTTGTTCTATGCCTTTTTGTTTCGATAGGGTGGACTTCACTTCTGCTCGCGGCGCTTTGCGAGAGCAGGTTAGCGCGTCTGAAGATTGGAGTCGGGTACCGTGGGACACGTTTAACCACGGGAGACGGCGCTGACGAAATCTCAAAGAGAATCTTTAGTTTTTTGGGGGAAAGGTCTACTGATTCATAGTGTGCCATTAAAGGTATGTGTATATAGGAGAGATGTACAGTTGTGTGTAAGTTGTATTTAGGATTCCATTATTTTAGTAAATGGTATTTTTTTGTAAATGGTTTTATAAATGGGTTTGATTTGGAGAGAAGAGAGAACGGCTTTATTTCCTCGACGCCAAACGATGCGTCATTGATTGTAAATTCGACTTTTCTTGGTAAAGTGAACTTAAGGGTGTGATTTTTTTTATTTTTTTTTTTTTTTTTTTTTTTTTTGTCCCCCCGTGAGAGAAACGGCAGAAACTCCATGTGAATGTCTTTCTTTGCTAACATACAAAGCAGTAAGCGGGGGTCTTGCAGACCCCCTTACTGACCTGTACAGATGGTTGAAGTGTTTGTGGTTTGCTTTACACACTCGTCTTTGTCCTGTGGACGTGTCGTCTGGTCTTATTTAATTTACGCTGGACTCTGAACAGAGGACTTTTCTAGTTTGTGTTGAAGTTTGGAAGCGTGAGTCGAGTGCTGACACGATTAAATCTTTGTGCTCTGCTCCGATTGGACGAAGAACAATCATGTCCCCTTCATCAGTGACCTCCAGCAGCGGCAGAAATCCCAGTCTACTGGAAATTCTCAGAACTACGGCCCAAAGCTGGAACTCAGCGACGACGTCTGGCTCCTGCAGTTGCCGGAAGAGAGTTCTTTCAGAAACTGGTTGTGAAGGACCTGCCTTGACTTGGACACTTAAAAGATGCCAGTGGTCCCTGTCCACCAGTTTTGTCTTTGGGCCACAATTCCCAGGAGAATTTCCTGTAGAGTGGGAGATCTGCCATCTAATCTCGATCGGTGAATCAGGGTTGCACACCCTGCAGGTATTTACAGCCTGATCATATTTGTGCAGTGCCATCTGAAGGTGTCTGAAGTTACTTCCACCTTAAGCTTCTCTCAGACACGTACCAGTTTTCAGCTTCCAGTTTAAAGTGTAAAACCCAGTATGAATGTGGAATTTACTGGTTTCGTACCAGCCGTTTGCACATGTCCAAATACACTGTTAAAGAGAAAGACCTAAACAACAACCGGAGCATTAACGTCACATGGTAGATACTCACAATGCCTTTAAAACTTTTATTCTACAATATTTATGGTTTTAAATGCACAGGATTAGATTTATGGCTCTAAACCAAACGTGAGGCAACAAAATAAAACAGTCACGGCTCTCGTGAAACGCGAGGACGATAAACCACGTGAGCGTTCACTATGGCGTTCGTCGTTCCACCCGAGGCACAAAACAAAACACCAGACGTGACGGAAGAAAAACAACACATTTAATTTAACATCGTCATGACTACACACAACCCCCTCCCGCCTCCCCTGATAGTCAGCTCGGCTCAGCTGCCAGCTCAGTCAGTGTTCGGTTTGCGCTCCCAGAGCACCTCCCTCCCTTCGCCCCGGGATCTTCTTCATTGTGTCTAGAAGTTTGAAATTTCGTTTAGAAGTTAGTTCCTGTTAAGAGGGGTAGCTTTCTGTTCTCCGCACGCTCACAACTCTCCTCGCGGTGCAAATATCTGAACTTCCCCTCTTCGTTCCTCTGCACGAATCGGTCTCGGCAGCACTTCATGTGCGGAGGATGACCATTGTGAGAAGACCTGCGTGAGAAGAAGTGAAAGATCATGAGGAGCACAGGCTGAAACTCCATAATACCAGCATTGGGGCAGCCGTGGCCTGGTGGTGAAGGAACCAGTCTTGTGTCTGAACGGTTCAGAACTCACCAGTTGCTCCCCAGGCTCCGTGAATGGGGCTGCCCACCACTCCGGGCACGTGTGCTCAACGCAGGTACCCGGAGCAGTGGGCAGCACCATCCACGGCACCCGCGGTACAACCGGAGAGTTCAGTGCCGTCTCAAAAGCTCACGTTGTAGACAGATACTAAAATAAACACACACTATATTCATATCCTGTTCGGATCCCAACAGCTGTTAGAGTTGTACACACAAAAACGATGACGCTCAGTATCCGTGAGGTGAAGCACCGGTCGAGTACTCACAGCGCCCCCTGTGGGAGACTGAGGATATAAAACGGGGGCGCGCACGTGAACCAGTTACAGTCAGCGTCCAAAAGGTGGCGTGACTGTTCTACGAAGCATGTTTTTGGAGTTCTCGTAGAACGTCTTACCTAAAACGTAAGCAGCTACCAGTTTCTTGTTAACACTTAAGTGGAGGTAGACAGGCACTGTGGATTCCTGCTCTCCTAACGTAGGGAGCATGAGGGCGGCCATGCACACCAGGCCCAACAGCACTGTCAGCAGACTGGGGCCACCCGACGCTGCACGACTCTCTGTGGGACACACACACACACACACACAAGCACAGAAAACCTATCACTATAAAGTCACGGTGTGACCACCGTTAATTGTGGAGGACAGACCCTGTGTGCAGCTCAGTGACCACCTTTACCTAGCCAATAGGAAACCGCCTTGCCCAATCCTCCAGTAGATCCACTGGACACAAATGTTTAATAAAATAATAATTTCTATTAATAAGAATCCTTAATTCATGGTGTTCCAGCAGCAAATGGATAACGAAGCACTCAGTACAATAAATAAATAGTGTAGTTTATACAATATAAAAATAAAACAGATCATCAACGTCTTACTATATTAATACTGGACCTACACTGAATTACTGAGTCCCTGTAAGGTGATGAACATGGCTCTAGTGCAGCTCAGTGGCACAAACAAGATCTGCAGTCCTGTTTCATCACAGCGGCACATAACATTAATCACGATCATCAATATCACAATATCAATATTTATCACAATATCAATATTTATCACAGGGCGGTGACACGCAAGACCAACCCAGCTTAACCTAAAGACCGAATCTGTGAGTCATGGATGATAAACTCTAATATAAACATTATATAAATAATGATACAGGATTGTGAAAGTTCATTTGTGTTTATTATGTGAAATATTTCTATTAGAATATTTACTTTAGAGTTTGAATAAATTACTAAATACTAAAACAAAAGGACGTAAAATGTGTCACTTTTAACAAGCATAAAATCACAGTTTAACCTTTGGAATTAAATTATGAACAAATATGAACAATGTTCTGATTTTAACGAGACGTAATTTTACACAATAGAAATGACCTCCTGACTGAGGAGGGCGTCTATCAGTCTCTCTACCAATCACAGCAGAGATATCAGTTTTGATATTTTTTTACAATATTTAATATAATGGTGAGATTAAAATTATATTATTGCTGCAAGTGGTGATGTTTCCGCAGCGCATGTGTCCCAACACGCTATTAAAGGACATTACGTTTTGAATCCGACAACTTTTGTGATGAATGAACCAATAAAAACGCTCCAAAATGACTTAAATAAAATATTTTTACATTGATTTCCAATGAAAGTTTAGACGGATTCGTCCTCCTCCAGTAAAGCTGCTGTTTAATACGGTTTTATTTGTATTTCTGCTATTTAGTTTTACTTTCTTACAAACTAAACACACATTAAGATTCCAGCTGCACTCGTTGCTGACACAGATGTGCAAATGCACACACACCGCTTGTGTAGTCCCTGTAGAGAAGTACTGACAATAGAATGGACTCTCTGAACCTGTTGGTACCATGTTACCATGTCTAATACCAAGCATGGTCTAGAGGGGTATAGAGACCCCCCCCCATCACTGAGCTGTGAGCAGTACCTGTTGCTGAATACAAACAAAAAAAACAGCAATGTTCTGAAGTCTAGTAGAAAGTCTTCTCTGGACAGTAGAGACAGTTACTCCAACAAAACCCCCCTTAATTTCAGATGAAACGTTACGAGCAGGTGTCCCAATACTTTTGTCCACGTACTGTATGTTTACACGCATGAGTCGTGTGACCGATCAACATTCCTAAAGAATAACAAATCAGTTTCCGACTACCTGTCTGGAATGCGGTCTGCTCGAAGAACACGCTGTCGGACAGCTGTTCCTTCATCCTCCGCTCCTCCTCCTGGGGCCGGGCCTGAGGCTGCTCCTGGGCCGCTGACGGGAGCAGCGTGGCCATCACCTCCTTCCGGCCGAGAGCCTTTCTCTGGCTCTGCTCCGACACCTGCAGCCGGAATTTATCGATCACGCCATAGTGGCAGGCCCGCACGTCCCTGTGGCGGATCACGCTGCGCAGAAGAGGACGAGACACATATTACACATGTATTTACTGATGAAGATGATCAGTGTTTATATCTGTGAGGGTAAAAGTATGTGACCCCCTGCTTTCAGTATCTGCTGTGTCTCCTCTTGTGCAGCAATAACTGTATCTAAACGTTTCCGTAACGGTTGATCAGTCCTGCACTAATCTGAGTTCATTCCTCCACAAACCAGCTTCAGCTCTGTGATGTTGGTGGTTTCCTCCATCAACTGCTGCTTCAGCTCCTTCACAACATCTCTACTGGATTAAGATCAGGACTCTGACTGGGTTGGTAGAACCACTTGTGTGTTTAGGGTCATTGTCTTTCTGCATGACCCACATTCTTTTGAGATGCAGCTCACAGACAGATGTCCTGATATTATCCTTTAGGATTTGCAGATATAATTCATTCCAGCCATCCTGGCTCAGATGCAGCGAATCAGTCCCAAACCCTGGTACTACACGTTCACACCACCACCACGTTTCACAGATGAGGTCATGTTTAATGCTAGAATGCAGTGGTGTCTGTACTCCAAACACAACGCTTCTCATTTAAACCACAGATATCTATTTTGGCCTCATCCATCCACTAAACACTGTCTTCTGGTTTGTCCGTGTGATCTTTATCAAACTGCAGATGGGCAGCAATGTTCTTAATGGAGATCAGCAGCTTCTCCTCGCAGCCCTGCCCTGCTCACCACTGTTCAGTGTTCTCCTGATGGTGGACTCATGAACATTAATATCAGACAATGTGAGAAAGACCTTTAGTCACTCAGAAGTTCTCTTGGGTTCCTTTGTGAGCTGGTGGACTGTTACACACCTTGCTCTTGGTGTGATCTTTGTTGGTGGAGCTCTCCTGGGGAGGGTAATAATAGTCCTGAATCTCCTCCATTTGTACACAATCGGTCTGACTGTGGATCGATGGAGTCCGAACTCTTCTGTAACCTTTGCCAGTCTGATGAGCATCAACAGCTCCTGTGTTTATGACTCACTTCCACAAACATGTATATTATATAAAATGATTCAGAGCTTCGTCTCAGCTCTTAACTTTGAGAAGTAAATAAACCCTGCGGTGAAGATGCTTTTATCTCCTCTCGTATTGATTATTGAAACTTGCTGGACTCAGGAATCTGTCAGTCGAGCTTCTCTCGTTTATAACTCGTCCAAACTGCAGCCACGAGGATCCTGACTGAGACCAACAGAAGGCAGAGCATCACCCGGTTTCTACACGTCTCGTCTCCAGACCTGTCCCTGATTGAAAATGTGTGGGACGCTATTGGACGCTCTATCAACACTCCACCCCTACCACACCATCTGCAGAACTGAGTGAGAACATTCAAGCTGCATGGGATGGATCATCACAGGACACCATTAGGAACCTCTGCACTGCAGTCCCACACGTCCGTTAAGGATAAAGTTGTGTAAGATGTGATGTGTTTATCAAAGCTTATAGAAGATCAGGTTCTGTGTGAGTGAGGTGTGGCTTACATATCTACACAGCACTGTGGCTTAACGGCACCGGTGGCGTCCACTACCGCGTACTTATTTGGCGCTGTGCACAGAACTGCGGACACAGAAACACAAGCTGTGTATCATCATCTGAGTGGGAACCCTGTACGGCTCACAACAACGTTCCCGTGGAACCACCACTCACCTTTGAACTTGAGTGCGAACTCATAGGGGTTGTAGAGCGTGAGCACCTGCTTGTGCGAGGCCTGCTCGTCTGCATAGAACACCAGCTCGGTCGGGAACACGAATACTGGAAGTCGTCCTTCCACTAGGTCAGGCTGCCGGCTCTGCTGCTGCATTGGCCCACACTGGACGCGCTCAGGCCCCCTTCAGCTTAGTCTCACTCTGTCTTCAGTCCCTCCCGTAAGTCCCCGTACGCGTCAGCCAGCCGTACCCCTTCAGCTCCTGTGCAGCATGACGCTCTGTCCTGAAAAACAGAAGGAGGGGTTAAGGGTCCCTCCCGTATCGGTGGGTCTCCTGCCCACAGCCAGTCAAAGGACTTTCTGCTTTCCAACCAGACAGTTACGGCCCTAAAATCTGATTGGCTGAGCCGCGTCGAAGCCGTCGACCACCTCACAATGTCAGAATGCTGTATTAATGCGTCTTTTCTACGTCTTTCCTAAACGTAAAGGTGCCCGTCGACCCACTATGCCACGTTTAACCCATCCATTCCACACAGTGTGATGGCAGTGAGCACACGTGCCTGGACCGGTGGGCAGCCCGCAACGTCTCCTTCAGAATAAGAGCAGCCAAGAGGCCCATGGTCACTCTGGAGAAGCTGCAGAGATCCACAGCTCAGGTCTGAGAATCTGTCCACAGGACAGTTGTGTTCTCTGACCCTTATGGAAGAATGGCCACAAGAATAGCCAGAAGAATGGCCAGAAGAATGGCCAGAAGAATGGCCAGAAGAAAGCCCGTTTACAGTTTACCACGAGGAAGAAGGTACTCCGGTCAGATGAGTGAACATGGTAAAGAAAAGCTCATTCGTGATCACTGCTTTACTGTTGATCAGCTTCTAGATCATGAAAACCAGAACCTCAAGATACTAGAAGCATTTTATTCAAATGTAATAAATATTAATTAACTTTAAAACAGAAAAGCTTGAAATAAATCACTTTAAATGTAATCAAAACAGTATTCTAATGTTTTGAGACTCAGTAGTGTATATAGTGCGCACACACACACACACACACACACACACACACACACACACACACCCCTCAGTTATAAAGTGTAAGGTAAGTGAAACATGTTAAATGTTATGAGAGTGAGAATAAAGTGAGACAGCCTCACTCTTTCACTGTGGCTCCACATGGCTGGGTCATGTGACCATGTTTACTGAAACCTCCAACCTGTGGCTGTTTCGCAAGACGTTCCAGACCTGCTTCAGAGCCACTCAGACACTGATCTGAAGTCAGATTAGACACACGCTCCCACAGGAATCGGCCGCACCAGTCAGGTCACGTTAGATTCCAGTCCCACGTTACTGGACGATGGAGATTCACCGCAGCTCATCTGACGTGGTTCTGTTTATTACTTTGTAGGTTGTTTGATTTATTAATCGTCTGATGTTTATTGTGCTGGAATATATTGATATTCCTCGTAAATCTGCTGCTACCGTGTGGGTTTGTACTTCTTAACTCCATCATCGCAGCCCAACGTAATCCGAGTCCCGTCTCGAACCCAATATGTCAGATCAGGGAATCCAACCGGGAACCGTCCAGTCACAAGGCTGGTTCCCCAACCACCAGGCCGCGGCAACCACCTGTGGTCTGGTGTTTGGGGAACCAGCCTTGTGACTGGACGGTTCCCGGTTTGATTCCCTGAACTGACAGGACACTGAACTTCCCCAGCTGCCGCTGACAGGCCTGCCCACCGCTCCGGACACGCGCGCTCACTGTCCCGTAGTGTGTGTGTGTGCGTGTGTGTGTGTGTTAAATGTGGAAGACAAACTTCCCTGTGTGCCTCAAGGACCAGGGCTGAAAACAGGTCTTTATGGAAGTGAGTCCAGAGAGCAGCAGAACTGGACAGTGTCACTGGTTTACCTTCAGGTTTGGATATGTGTACTGGGACCCAGCTGGGACTTCCCAACTTCCCCATTCCCCCCAGTTTACCCTTCTACACCCTGCTCTACAGTGTCCAGTCCTGCTGACCCCAGCTGCTCTGGACCAGGCTGCAGTGAGAGCTCCCAGTTCCAGCTGTGAGCTGCGTCCCCCTGTCCCTCTGTCTCTCTGTCTCTCTGTCCCCCTGTCCCCGCTGCTGGAGGAAACAGAGAGGGACTGTACCTGCTCCTCGGGGGGAATCTCACAGCTGTCCTCCTCCTGTTCTCCTCCTGTCCTCCTCCTGTTCTCCTGCTCTTTGTCAGTCCGCTGCAGCGCGCGCTGAACGCTGGGATACCGGAGGACTGTGACGGAGCGATGACGTAATGAGGGAGTGAGCAGGAGGAGAGTAAACAGGGGAGTGAACATACAGTACTGTAGCTCAGTGTTTCTCAATGCTGGACCTGGAGGCAACACCCCCCACCAACACACACACACACACACACACACACCGCACATTTCAGTGCTTTCTCTGCTCCTAAAACAGCTGATTACAGCAGAACTCAACAGCACTTTTACAGTTTCTATGGAGACACAACTTTTACATCACAACAGTGTATCTACAGTGTAAATTAATGTGTATCTACAGTGTAAATTAATGTGAATCTATAGTGTAAGTTAATATAGTATCTATAGTGTAAATTAATGTGTATCAATAGTGTAAATTAAGGTGTATCTATAGTGTAAATTAATGTGTAACAATAATGTAAATGTGTATTTACAGTGTAAGTTAATGTGTATCTATAGTGTAAGTTAATATAGTATCTATAGTGTAAATTAATGTGTATTAATAGTGTAAATTAATGTGTATCTATAGTGTAAATTAATGTGTAACAATAATGTAAATGTGTATCTACAGTGTAAGTTAATGTGTATCTATAGTGTAAATTAATGTGTATCAATAGTGTAAATTAAGGTGTATCTATAGTGTAAATAAATGTGTATATTTAATGTAAGTTAATGTATCTATAGTGTAAATTAATGTGAATCTATAGTGTAAATTAACGTGTATGTATAGTGGAAGTTAATGTGTATCTACAGTGTAAATTAATGTGTATCTGTAGTGTAAATTAATGTGTATCTATAGTAAGTTAATGTGTATCTATAGTGTAAATTAAGGTGTATCTATAGTGTAAATTAAGGTGTATCTATAGTGTAAATTAATGTGTAACAATAATGTAAATGTGTATCTACAGTGTAAGTTAATGTGTATCTATAGTGTAAATTAATGTGTATCAATAGTGTAAATTAAGGTGTATCTATAGTGTAAATGAAAGTAAATGTGTATATATTTAATGTAGTTAATGTGGTATCTATAGTGTAAATTAACGTGTATCTATTGTGTAAATTAATGTGAATCTATAGTAAGTTAATGTGTATCTATAGTGTAAATTAACGTGTATCTATTGTGTAGTGTGTGTATCTATAGTAAGTTAATGTGTATCTGTAGTGTAAATTAATGTGTATCTATAGTAAGTTAATGTGTATCTATAGTGTAAATTAAGGTGTATGTATAGTGGAAGTTAATGCGTATCTACAGTGTAAATTAAGGTGTATCTATAGTGTAAATTAAGGTGTATCTGTAGTGTAAATTAATGTGTATCTATAGTAAGTTAATGTGTATCTATAGTGTACATTAATGAGTATGTATAGTATATATTAATGTGTATGTATAATGTAGAGATTAATGTGTATTTATAGTGTAAATTAAGGTGTACCTACAGTGTAAATCGTTGGTTTATACACTCATACTGTAAACGGGATAGTTTATAGGTTAGACTGAGGAAAGAGTGATAAAGAGTGAACTAGCTCACACTGAAGATTGGTGACCATGTGCGTAGAGAAAGGAACACACGCTCAGACTGAACCGTACACCGTACAGTGCTGCTTCCAGTCGACAGTGTACAATATACAATGTCCTGCTATTCCAGCTTCTTCACGCTGCACCCATACTGCCAATAGAATAGGACTCTCTTCAGCATATAAACAGTTGGAACCACGTCCTAATTCCCTAACACGGTGAGCTGTGGAGCAGTGGAACTGTGTTCTCTGGAACCATGGATCTCCACCCAGTACTTCTGGGGATGAGTTGGGGGGGAGGGTGCATCGAACATCCTGCAATCAAATCCTTACAGCAATGCTCCCCTGGACAGTGGAAAGAGTTACTCCAACAAAAGCATGATAAACTCTTTACTTTAACCCACACTGGGTGTCCCAATACTTTTGACCTGGGCATGAAAAAGAGAGTGTTAGGTGTTAAAAGGTGTTTGTGAACTATCAAACAACAATTGCCAACTTCTTCTTATCCTCAAAAATAAAACACACTTTCAGGACTGAATAGCAAATGATGTCTCTTCTGAGTTGGCTGTCCTGTACGTACAAAACCAGTCCTGGCTGACACAGTTCCTCTTATCGCTTCAGAATTAATGGGGTCCGCGTCATTGCAAAGTGTAACGTGACAGAATAACATCTAAAATTGATTTCTGGCACAATGTGCCAATATTGGCTGATGGAAACCGAATGGGATTAGAGTGGAGATGGAGATACGGTTAAGCAGGAACCAGCCAGGCTGGACATATGGTGGCTTTGCTTGTGCTGTCAGAACTGACATCATTCCAGCTCATCTGGCTCAATGCAATCAAATCTTGCACCTTTGCGTTCCAATTCTCATAGACAGTTCTCTGACCGGCAGGAACCGTCTGAAGACGCCAACTCCCAGCCTTACGCTCGAATTTCCGCGATGTGCTCTTTGCCCACTAGTGTGTGTGTATCCAGTGTGTGAGGCTAATTCACGTGTACTTTGTAGGTCTATGCACTTATATGTACATTTAGCTGCGTGATGTTTCAGCGTGCTCCTCAAGCCTCATCTGATACAATAAAGGTTTCAGTGTTTTCTATGATGGAGAGATCTCCAGACTCATCAGCATCTCGACACGTCGTTCTGAAGCTCTCTGGATCTGACCGCGGTAATCCTCACTTCAACAATCAAGAGCAAACCAATGTCTGAGGTTTAAACTCAACACTAGTCTCCTCCAAAGTCCTCTCTAAGGATGGTCTGATCATTAGCAGCTGATGTTCGGCAGTCTTTTCTGATTTTAGATGTTTTCAGCAGTAATAAATGTGTCCTAACTTTAAAAATGACATTTCTAATAATGGCTTCCACAATCGAGTTGAAACTCTGGTTTTCAGTTTGTAGTTAGTTGGCGTGTGTTAGGTTTGGGTTGGAGTAAAGCTGCTGGAAGGTTGCTCTCCAGAACAGGGTTGGTGACACCTGCACTACAGTGTTGTGATGGATAGAACTTTGTGGAAGGAGTCCTTGGGACCCTCAGGGAAATTAAAGCATGGAAGCTACTGGAAACTGGGGTTTCCACTGGAGGGTCCTGTGGTTCTCAAGTTGGATAGAAACCATGTCTAGAACATCAGTTTGGTTCTCATCAAAGTCCAGGATTTTTACAATTCAATCACCAAGTGTTGAGGACCCGACTGTTCACGCAGTGAAACTCCACCAAAGACCAGTGGGCACATGGTGTCTGTCTGTATATCTGTCCCATTGATATGTCTACCTGTCACCCCATAATGCCCCTCACCAACACCTCTATGCCCCTGCCAACACCTCCCCCTCAATACCCCCCAATACCCCCCTCAATACCCCATCATAACACCCCCAATACCCCCATCCCTTACCCCAAATACCCCCCTCAATGCCCCCATCATAACACCCCCCAAAATACCCCCCCTCAATACCCCATCATAACACCCCGCAGGTCCGTCCGCGAGGCGACCTCATCGCATATTCATGCGCTTTGCGTGGGCGTGGCATCCGCGCAGACCTCAGCCAATGGCGCGCGGCGGGGGTGTGCCGGGGGCGGGGCGCCGGGCTCGGAGAAGTTCAGCCGCGGAATGAAGCTCAAGAAAAGCAGCTGGAGCGGCGGCGCGGCGACCCCTCTCACAGAGGGAGGGCGCTCCTCCACCTCACTATGTCATATCACACACGGCTGCATGCGCCGCGGGCCTCTATACAGATCCGGCTTCTCCACACCCTGAACCGCCCTGAGAATGCCGATCTTACTGTTCTGATAGACACGTCCGCCTCCATGAACCAGCGCTCCTACCTGGGCACCACGCTGCTGGACGTGGCCAAGGGCGCCGTGGAGGTCTTTATGAAGGTAACTGCGCGCGCGTGCGCGACCAGGCAGAGTTCGGGGTATCAGTCGGTCTAACAGCGTGTGTGTGTGTGTGTTCCGCAGCTGCGGGCAGGACCCGGCGAGCAGGGGCGACAGGTACATACTCGTGACGTTCGACATGACCGCCGTACGGGTGAAGGCAAATCAATGCTTTGTTTGCCGAAACATGCGGTCCCTACATCGCGGTCGTTATCCCCGCTGTCCGCGGCGGGCAGACCCGCAGGGAACCGGAGCCATGCAAGCTCAACGCCAGCGGACATTTTGCTGTGTTGGGCCGAGCGCCGGGGAGGAGGCAGGGTGTCAGCGCAAGCGCGCCTCTCATTGGACAGGCGGCCCGTCCGCACTGAAAGCTTCCGCAGCGACATCCACCCCATAAATCCCCGCGGTCCTGATTGGTCCCAGTTACACACTCAACTAAACCCGAGCGGCGGGTTAAGGCTGGTAAGCCTCCAAACTGTATAACACCAACATACTATAACCGTCCTATAACACACCACAGCACCATATAACAACACAACGCTATATAACACCCACAGCACTCTATATAACACCACAACCACGCTAAACACCACAACACACTATAACACACCCACAACACGCTAATAAAACACACAAGCACTATAACACAACACACACAACCACGCTATAACACACACAACATGCTATAACACACACAGCACAACAAGCTATAAAACAACACGCTATAAAACCACACAACACGCTATAAAACAGCAAGCTATAAAACCACACAATACGCTATAACACAACACAATGCGCTATAACACACAGCACAACCATATAAAACAACACGCTATAAAACCACACAACACGCTATAAAACAACAACTCAAACCACACAACACGCTATAACTGCTTTTATACGCTATAACACCACAACCGCTATAACACACAGCACAACACGCTATAAAACAACAAGCTATAAAACCACACAACCACGCTATAAAACACACCACAACCACGTATAAAACACACCACAACCGGCTATAAAGGCAACACACCACAACACGCTATAAAACAACGCACACCACAACCTGGCTATAAAACAACACACCCACCATACGCTATAAACAACACAACACATAACACACCACAACCACGCTATAAAGAAACAACACAACAAGCTATAAAACACACCACAACAGCTATAAAACCTATACGCTATAA
This sequence comes from Acestrorhynchus altus, assembly GCA_034509495.1. Classification (NCBI taxonomy): domain Eukaryota; kingdom Metazoa; phylum Chordata; class Actinopteri; order Characiformes; family Acestrorhynchidae; genus Acestrorhynchus; species Acestrorhynchus altus. The sequence continues at coordinate 33,243,662 of CM067512.1, forward strand.
CACACCACAACCGCTATAAAAAAAACACACCACACCACATATAAAACAACACCCACAACAAAAAATAAAACAACAACTACCTTTTACCACAACAACACATACTTTTTACAACACTCACAACCAACACACCACAACAAAAATAAACAACAACGCTATAACTTACCACAACACGCTATAAAACAACACACCACAACACGCTATAACACACCACACCACAACACGCTACAACACAACACGCTATAAAACACCACAACACGCTATAACACACCACAACACGCTATAACACACCACAACCGCTATAAAAACAACCGCTCTTACACCCACAGCATGCCTCAAAGCATAACACAACCGCGCTATAAAAACAACACAACACGCTTCTGACCAAGCCACAACAACGCTATAAGAAAACACCACAACACGCTTCTGACAAACCACAACACGCTATGACAAACCCACAACACGCTCGCAAACACAACCGCTATGACAAACACACCACAACACGCTATAACACAACACGCTATAACACACCACAACACGCTATAAAACAACACACCACAACACGCTATAACACAACACGCTATAACACACCACAGCACACTATAACACAACACGCTATAAAACAACACAACACACTATAACACACCACAACACACTATAAAACAACACGCTATGACAAACCACAACACGCTATAAAACAACACACCACAACACGCTATAACACAACACACTATAACACACAACACGCTATACCACAACACGCTATAACACACCACAACACGCTATAACACACTAACACAACACGCTATAAAACAACACGCTATAAAACAACACACCACAACACGCTATAACCATCTATAACTGTGACTGTGAATAACGCACCATAACCGTCTGTAACACATCATAACACCCTATAACCATCAATTACACATCATAACACCCTATAACCATCTGTCTATAACCGTTTAATAGCTGAAACCATCGCTGCTGTCCTTTGAAAACCATGTATCTTCATTTGTGTAGTTGTTCGTTTTCTCCTGTACCTGTTCTGTGTAAATAAATCTTTTTGAACCGGCCAATAGAAATGCTCTGAAAGAACTTTGGACAGTGACGATCTCAGATGACCTGAAGCTCGAGCATTATTTTGATGATACATTGATCTGCTGATGTTTTTCATCATTGATTGATTGATTGATTTTTTTTTTATCATAACAGTAAGAAATTGGTAGGATTCTCTGTTCAGTATCGGCGTTTTCGGTGTGACGATCATCAAGCGGCTGAAATCGGGTTTACCGCCGCAGCCCTGCACTGCTGCTGAGGCCTGTAGACGTGGTGCGCTGCTGCGTGAGACTGTGCGTGTTCTTTATTTGCTGTTTGACATTGACAGTGAGAGTGGCTTCATTCCCAGGCAGTTCATTAGTGTTCTCTCTCTGGCTGGTGGCCAGACTCTCTCCAGGGGGCTTTTCTGCCCCGCGCTCCCCCTGCAGTCCTTTCCTGGCTTATCTTAAGAAGTCTTGAGCTGCCCGTCCAGTACCCTCCAGTAGCCCTCAGCCTTCTACAGTCCAGTCCTGTCATATATCGTCTCGGTCGCCGTAATGGCAAAGCCGTATCTCCTTTCATACCCAGCTGCGTACGCGTGCACACGCGAGCCCAGATATTTGCGAGCAGCTCTTTCTGAGCATCGTTTGTGTTCCTTGAAGCTGTGCATTTCAGATTACTATTCCACGTTATAAGATGCAACAGCTCGATTACATAAGCACTAAAGCCCCGTGTGCTATTCACGGACAGCTGGTCCCTCCCACCTGTTTAAAAACACTCTCCTCAACCAAGCTTTACCCTGAACCAGCCACCACACTAACCCACTTCTCAACAATGCTCCGAGTCAGAGAGCCGGCCGAGCCTCAGAATCTGCCCGCTGTGTCCGAGAGAGTGGCTTTTTTATTCCCTGTCAATTATTCATGAGGTTTTCAGCAGCTGATCAGTGAAGAGGTCCAGACGAAGCTCTCTGTTCCGTTCTGGGAGCTGCAGTCTCGTTCCCGGACAAGCACTTCATTATTCTCGGCCCTGCCCACTTTCTCGAGTTGAGCTTTCCTTTTATGTCTTTGCTTATATTCATATAAACACACTGCGCGCAGACAGTCAGACACACTGCATCAGTGTTCCTCAGCCGTGGACCTGCAGACACGGATCCAGATGTTGGGCTATAGAGGACAACGAGAAGGGAGGGGCTGTTTGCTCTCTTTGCTAATGCAGTGTTCAAAGACCCCTTCATAGTCCGTTTGATATCACGTGACCCCGTGTCACGCCAGAGGAACTGGAGACCAAATATGTCCACGAAGGCCGGAGCACGTTCGGAACACGTGGTCAACCTTTAGTCGAGCGGGATCAGGAGCGCTCTGGCTCGTTTGGAATGCAAACCTGCAGCCACACGAGCCCTAAGGTTGGATAGCACTGGTTTACACTGAGATATACTGGGTTTTTGAACTGGAGAAGGCTTTCCAGGCTTCTAACACACAACCGTAGTGGCCTTATCACCCAGGATGTTTACCCTCCACACCGCCTGGTGTCTAATCTCGCTGTGAATCAGACCAGTGAAGGCCTGTTCTCAGCATGGCTGACCGGTCATCTGAAGCACTCCAGTCCACATTAATGCCACTTAATTCCGGGGTCCAGCTCGGCGGGTTAAGTGGTTTGGGTGCATTCTCAGCACCTCTCCAAGTGCTTGTCGTCCAAGCGTGGAGACAGGCAGGGAATGCTGGGAAAAGTCTTGTAAGGTTGCAGGGTCGTGGCCTCGTTCTCGTACGCAGAGGTGCTTAAACGTGTTAAGGGGCGGGACTTAGAAAAACGAGTTTCTTTTCTTTCTGTTGTTTTTCTCCTTTAAGGAAATATGCATAAGGAACTCGTGAGGCCTTATAACACACATGGTCTTCTAAACGGCTGATTTGCTAGATCTTCTGTGGGTTATTATAACTGATGATGATGATAATAATAATAATAATAATAATATAATAGCCTTACATCCCTAATTTCTGGTCATATTTGATGTTTTCATCCTACAGTACTGATTGTGGTGGTCACCCACATCGCTGCCTCGTGATTTCATGCCTTTGTCCGTGACGAGAATGAGAATCCATCAGCAGGTTGTTCCTCTAAGTTCAGATTTCTGAGTTCTGGCTTCACCGTGTGAACTGATCTGTGACCAGTTCGGCTCCTCTGCTCAGAGCGGTGCAGATTAAGGAACGGCCACGGTAACCTGATCCTGGAGCTGCCGTCGGGGGTGTCGCCCTCAGGGCTGTTTAGCTGCTCGGCTGTGAGAGTCTGATCTGCTCCTCCACCTCAGAGGCTTCCTGATAACTGCAGCTTTACGGGGAACAAGCCATAACTGTCACTTTACGTGGTGCAGCTTGTTTGTTCTGGCCACCTGTCCTGCAGCTGGACAAGGAAGACAGAGACGCAGTCATATTGGACTTTACTGGCAGTGTGTGTCTCTTCCTGATTCTCTAGAAGAACTATTTTGGTTATTATACAGATGATCTGCAGTGAGAAGAGCACCTCCATGTTTCTGCTCTCACAGTCCACTCTATCAGCTCCTCTGATCACACAGGAGCTCTTTGTGGTTCTATAAATCCAGACTGTAGTTCATCTGTTTCTCTGCAGACTTTATTCTCCTCCTTTCACCCTGATATTCAGTGATCAGGACCCCACAGGACCACCACAGAGCAGATATGATGTGGGTGGTGGGTCATTCTCAGCACTGCAGTCACACTGACATGGTGGTGGTGTGTTAGTGTGTGTTGCTGGTACGAGTGGATCAGACACAGCAGTGCTGCTGGAGTGTTTAAACCCTGTGTCCACTCACTGTCCACTCTATCAGACACTCCTACCGAGTGTCTCCACCTTGTAGATGTAAAGTCAGAGACAGAAGCTCATCTGTTTCTGCACAATTTGTGTTGGTCGTCCTCTAGTCCTTCATCAGTGCTCACAGGACGCTGCTCACAGGACGCTGTCGGCTGGACATTTCTGGTTGGTGGACTTTTCTCGGTCCAGCAGTGACACTGCATAGTGTCCGGTGCATAGTGCAGAGGACGCTCTCAGCAGCTGACCTCTGCTTCTTATAGACTCTTTAGGCTCTGTTCTGCCTCTGAGAGCAGCAGTGTAAGCGCTGAGAAGCTCTGATTCAGTACCGGTTCTGCAGGACTGGTCGCCGCCGTGCTGTTTGTGGCGCTTCTCTGAAAGACGTTTGACTCTGTCCCCCTCTTTCATTTCCCCTTCTGCTCCAGCAGCGGCGACCGTCATTAAAGTAAGACTCTGATTGCAGTCGCGCTTCTACGGAGGTGATGAATTGTTAATGCGGAGAGAAACGAAGGAGGATTGCTCTGCGGCTCAGACGAGCGAGGGCTGCTGAGGAGGCGTTTGGGTCACGTTCACGTTCATATACCAAGATAACTGCCGTCGTTTGCATCACATCTGCCTCTACTGCTTCACTCATTTGCATATGAAGTTCATCACGCCGCGCCTGAAAGGTTGACGGGTCGGGCTCCCGACGGATCCGGTTAGTGTTCTGATACTCCATTAGGTTCTTCTTTGTGCTGCATCACTGCTGATATCACGATGTTGGTCATATCGCCCACCCCTGCATACAGGTTTGTTTACCTTGTTTGTTGTGAGTCCAGACGTAGACACGGGAGTCTTCCGGTCCCAAAATGTCGTGTGTGTTTCACACACACACACACACACAGCGTGATCGTGCTGAGACACTCTGAGATCTGACCTATTAAATACCCCGGTCTTGGGGGAGCTTACTGTACACCTTTGTCCACTCTATCAGCTCCTCTGACCACACAGGAGATCTTTGTGGTTCTATAATTCAGACTGTAGTTCATCTGTTTCTCTGATACTTTATTCTCCTCCTTTCACCCTGATCTTCAATGATCAGGACCCCACAGGACCACCACAGAGCAGATATGATGTGGGTGGTGGGTCATTCTCAGCACTGCACTCACACTGACATGGTGGTGGTGTGTTAGTGTGTGTTGCTGGTACGAGTGGATCAGACACAGCAGTGCTGCTGGAGTGTTTAAACCCCTCAGTGTCACTGCTGGACCGAGAACAGTCCACCAAGCAGAAAGGTCCAGTCGACAGCGTCCTATGGGCAGCGTCCTGTGAGCACTGATGAAGGACTAGAGGACGACCAACACAAACTGTGCAGAAACAGACGAGCTTCTGTCTCTGACTTTACATCTACAAGGTGGAGACACTCGGGAGGAGTGTCTGATAGAGTGGACAGTGAGTGGACACAGTGTTTAAACACTCCAGCAGCACTGCTGTGCTGAGAATGTCCTGTGGGGTCCTGACCAAACGAACTTAGAATGTTATAATGTTGTGGTGTTTATAGTAAGTGTCATCAGACTGTATCACTGAACTGTAGGCCACACACACACACACACACACACACACTGCACAGCTTACCCTGTCTGTCTCAGTGGATCCACTCTCTCACACACACACACACACACACACACACACTCTGGCTCGTTCTCTCACACACATTTCAGTGTAGTCGTGCTTACCCTGCGCTCGGTAAGCCTGCAGGTCATCTGTAGATTAAGCGTAATGCCGTAACACTAAGGCACTTGACCTCGCTGGAGGAGACCGTGCGGGCAGCCGCTGCCGCACAGCTGAGCTGAGGATCCGGAGGCTCGGCGTCTCCGCAGGCAGTGGGCAGCGCCGGGCAGCGCCGGTCTCTGTTGGCTTTGATCTCGTTTTATAGTAAATGTCACCCGATGCCTCACGCGAGGCCGCATGTGTTTATGTCTTCGCCGCTCTACGCTGTGACCTCATGCTCTCCCCAACTGCTCCTGCAATGTGACGCCTGTTTCTGTGTGTCTGTAACCCAGGCTGGCTGGAAGGAGAACCATGCCACGTTCATGAGTGAACTGAAGAACCTGCAGGCATCTGGACTGACCACTCTGGGGAACGCGCTCCGAGCAGCCTTTGACCTGCTTAATCTCAACAGGCTGGTCTCTGGAATAGACAACTATGGGCAGGTATGAACATCTTCAGGGTCGTGAACATGGTGCTCTGTGAGGCACGTAAAACAACCAAACCATCAAACGCAAACCTCATATCAATGAACTCACCAGGCTAAAAATGTCCCCTCCTGCTGAGCATACCTAATAGGGTTTAATGGAGGTTCAGCCACTCCTACATGAACAAATTGTCCAGTTTGGCCTGATTTCGTGGACGTCTTCTCTGGAGAAGGTGTGAATCACGCCGGTCCCGGTCCCTGTCCCTGTGCGAGCGACGCTTCCATACTAATTCGGCTCCTTCCTTCACACTGTTCACTGCACTGGACCACCTCTTCTCAATCGCTGAATCCTGTCACACACCCCGCAGGTATTTACAGCCCCATCAACCTCGGCATCTGCAGGAGCCTGACATTACTACCATCTGCGGAGCTTCAGTACGTTACCACCTAAAGTCCTCTAAAGAGTCGAGATTAAATCCAGTAAATGGGTCCAAAAACAGCCGAGTTGATTTTACGACGTCACGACGACCGGCAAATTTAAGCGGCCTACAGCAGCATAGCTCCGCCCATTTGACCAGCTGAACATCTGAATGTCCAGACCGCGGTCCGAGCCGAGGTTCGTGTTCTTGCTGTGTTATATTCTGTTGGTCTTTTGGAATTGAATCGTACTGCACCGCTGATTTGGGCACAACAGCTGTTCCGTTGTGAATCTGGTTCGGATCAAACTCGGATTATTAGAATAATGTATTAATTATAAATACAAAATAATAATGATGAATTATTAGTAACAGTACATTATAGAAATGAGACCGTGCATATTAAATATGAATATATTCATAATAATTATACTATCATTAAAGCCTAATTATTAAAAACTATGAATATAATTTATCATTAAAACAGAAAAAATTAAAATATGATCGTTTACCTTTTTTAATTCCGTGATTTCACAATTTTATTTCTTAGATGCTGGTTCACAGTGCAGACCTCACCAACAAACAGCCTGATATCAAAGGAATTACGATGTTTTTAGTTTATAATTTATGCGACAAATTCATAATTTACATCTGTCTGAATGCGTCTCAGTGCTGCCCCCTACAGTACGGATGGAGGGACTGCACCACATCCAGTGTCCTGTAGCAGGCTGAGTTCCTGTCTCAGCAACTAGTTCAGGCTATGAAAATAAAATCGATCTGTCTGTTTAACGCTCGGAGTCCGATCCTGAGCCCTCGACGGTGAAGGAGCGGCTGTCGAGTTACAGGAAAGCGCTGTTTCTCTTCCGCTGCAGGGTCGGAACCCCTTCTTCCTGGAGCCGTCAGTCATCATCACCATAACTGATGGGAACAAGCTAACTCACAGCTCCGGAGTGCCGGACGAGGTGAGGAACAGTGCTGCTCTCTCTCAGGTTCTCTTTCTTCAGACTTCACCCTCAGCAGGAGTTAACCTTACCACGAGCCCCGAGGCGTCCCTGTCTCACCTCCCCCTCCTGTCTCCCCTGCAGCTCCACCTCCCGCTCAATTCTCCTCTGCCCGGCAGCGAGCTGACCAAGGAGCCGTTCCGCTGGGACCAGAGGCTGTTCGCTCTGGTGCTGCGGCTGCCCGGGGCCGCCGTGCCCGACAGCGAGCAGCTCGGCAGCGTGCCCAGCGACGAGTCCGCCATCACGCAGATGTGCGAGGTCACGGGAGGTAAGAGACGGCACCGAGAGCCTGGAAGGTGTCTCAAGTTGTTTATTGTGATGCAGACTTTCCACGTGTCCTGCCTGTATTTCTGAACTATAGACGTGGAGAGAAGGAGCTGTCAGCTGATCTGTGTTCTCTCCCAGGTCGATCGTACTGCGTTAGAACACAACGGATGCTGAACCAGTGTCTGGAGTCTCTGGTACAGAAGGTTCTGAGTGGAGTTGTGATTAATTTTGAGAAGACTGGTCCGGATCCACCTCCTGTAGGTGAAGGTAGGCGTCCAGAGAGAAGCTCTTAAGAATTCAGAGTCCTTGATTCACACACACACACACACACACACACACACACACACACACACACACACACACACAGACGAGCAATGTTTCCAGCTTCAGTCTGTGACAAGAGCAGTGAGGCCATGATGTTCAATCATCACACCACCTCCTTCATCTCTGATTCCAATCCTCAAAAGTGCTTGAGGAAGCGCCATCATTCCAGAGTACACAGTTCCTCTGCTCCACAGCTCCATGCTGGGGGTCTTTATACCCTCTAGTCCTGCTCCAGAGAGTCCTATTCTATTGGCACACAGTGGAGTAGTAGGAGTCACCTGAGATACTCAACACATCAACACGGTTTTCAGTTTTATAGGTGGGACAGAACCGGTGGTTATACATTTACTACATTAGCCTGGTTGCTCCAATGCAGACGTGAAGAAGGCTGAGAAGGTCAGTGGTTTGTTTTCCCTCAACTGGTCCTGTAATGGTTTTCTGTATGTACAGATGGTGTGGTGGATCCAGCACGGCCCCTGTTGTCCTTCAGCCCTCAGCCTTGGCACAGCTGCCACAAGCTCATCTACGTGCGGCCAAACCCAAAGACTGGCGTTCCTGTGGGCCACTGGCCAATCCCAGAATCCTTCTGGCCTGACCAGAACTCTCCCACCCTGGTGAGTTAGAAGAGCCACGTGTCAGCCATAACATTATGACCACCTTGTTTCTGCACTCACTGTCTAATTTATACTGATCATACAGGAGCATTGATACATGATCAGGACCCCACAGGACCACCACAGAGCAGATATGATGTGGGTGGTGGGTCATTCTCAGCACTGCAGTCACACTGACATGGTGGTGGTGTGTTAGTGTGTGTTGCTGGTACGAGTGGATCAGACGCAGCAGTGCTGCTGGAGTGTTTAAACCCCTCAGTGTCACTGCTGGACCGAGAACAGTCCACCAACCAGAAAGGTCCAGTCGACAGCGTCCTGTGGGCAGCGTCCTGTGAGCACCGATGAAGGACTAGAGGACGACCAACACAAACTGTGCAGAAACAGACGAGCTTCTGTCTCTGACTTTACATCTACAAGGTGGAGACACTCGGGAGGACTGCAGGAGTGTCTGATAGAGTGGACAGTGAGTGGACACAGTGTTTAAACACTCCAGCAGCACTGCTGTCTGATCCACTCGTACCAGCAACACACACTAACACACCACCACCATGTCAGTGTGACTGCAGTGCTGAGAATGACCCACCACCCACATCATATCTGCTCTGTGGTGGTCCTGTGGGGTCCTGATCATTGAAGATCAGGGTGAAAGGAGGAGAATAAAGTATCAGAGAAACAGATGAACTACAGTCTGAATTATAGAACCACAAAGATCTCCTGTGTGATCAGAGGAGCTGATAGAGTGGACAAGGAAAGCCCATGCACCAGTAGAACCAGCTGGCTGTGTTGTTATGGTTCTGGAGCTGGTTGTTGTCGTGCCAGCTGAACACCATGACGGCAGCGATCAGTTGATCTCTAATTAGGTTAGTTCAGGAACGTACTGTATTTCTTTGACAAATAGTCCTCGGCACACACAGGACATCGTCTCTCTGTAGTCAACAAGAGGTCTGTTGTCGTTTGGAGAAAAACATTAACCACGTGATCAGCTAATTTGGACGTATCCTGACCCGAGACCGAAGCTAAATATTTGCTTATTGTAGTTTGAGTGGATTCGTGTTCAGAGTAGGAACTGGGGCGTGTGCTCCGTTAACCCTTGATTGTGTTCCTCAGCTCGCAGCCAAATCACGGCCTCGTTCCTCCACAGCTTCCTCGGCCACGTGTGAACAACAACAACGTCAAAATATGACAATGTGCATGTAATGTCCTGATTTCCAGACTGTTTTACACCATTATGGCAGATCGTAGGTCTGGATCTAGTTTAAGATCATCTAAAGTGAGACTCTTAGAACCCAAGATCTGCATTTTCAGGGCAGAGACGGGCTGTTTTCTAGACTCAGGATCAGAGTAACTTACAGACATGATTAATAAATCATAACTAATTACAGACTGACTCTATATAACCATATCCACATCAGAGAGAGGGGGCGGGGCTAATGATCAACCTGCACACAGACTCTGACTGATCAGAGAGAGTGGGCGGGGCTAATGATCAACCTGCATACAGACTCTGACTGATCAGAGAGAGGGGGCGGGGCTAATGATCAACCTGCATACAGACTCTGACTGATCAGAGAGAGGGGGCGGGGCTGATGACATCAGAGTGTTGAAGTTTCAAAATTAAAGTCCTGATTAGGGCTAATACTGATACATCAATAACAAAAATGATAAAGGACATTCAGGTAATTTCTTATGTTTTAAATATTTTGAAGAAATTTTATATAAAGTTCTTTGTCAAATAAATCATCAAAATTCTCATTTTCAGATCAGATTTCAACAGAATTTCTGAGATATAAAGTGTTTTAGTCCTTTTAATGAAAACAATTCTCAAGGGCTCTAGAGGTTCCACCGCTGACACAAATGTGCAAATGCACACACAGCTTGTCTCGAGAAGTACTGCCAATAGAATAGGACTCTCTGGAGCAGATCAACTGCTCCTTTTCTTTGGAGGGTAGATAAAACGAGTCAAATGCTTCTCCATGTTTTTGTGTTGTGTTTGTATCTCTTCTTCTTTTATCTGCGACTCCACGTACTGCTCATTCTGTCTGTTTATCACTGGGGTTCTAATCTTTATCAGTGGAACCGCTGGTGTTCCAGACAAGTCAACAGAGATGGTCCCCCATTGTTGTCAGGAGAAGAAGGTGAATTCTCAGGGAAAGGACAGCTGGTGTTGTCGTGTGCTCACACCACACGGGCTGGTACCGTTAACGTGCCAACAATGGGTTCCTCAAGACATGCAAATTTCACGATGAATGGACCAATAGAAATGGTCCAAAATGACTTGGAATAAAGACAAAGTTCGTTTAGTGACCGCAATCATATGTAGGAATGTTTGACCGTGAATGTTGGGACTTAGTCTGGTCTCCTGACGTCCAGGAAGGTCCGTCTCTGTTGTAGAGCAGTTCCTAAACCCTGTAATCGTCCATCCTGCTCGGCTTGTGCAGCTTTAACATCAGCTCTGGGCTTTTTCATTTTGCAGTGGAGGTATTTCTGTCCTACGCTGTTTATTTCTGAGCACAATAGAAGCCAGAAGGCGAAAGCAGTTCTTTGAGAGCCCCCTCTCGCGCTGTGCAGCTCCTCCTGGCTGTGTGGACCCAGAGCGCGCGACCAGCAGCCGCGTGAGCCGGCGACGGCGACCGGCCTCGTCTGTAGCCCTTTCCTGCTGGCCGCTGCACGTGTGACGCGCATATGAAGCAGCGGCGTGGGCCGTGGCTGTCGGGTGCTCTGCCGGAAATCTGCTCTCGATTGTAATAATAAAGCGGATTTAACAGCTGTCTGTCTGCGTTTTCATTTTCCGCAGCACACGCGGACTCCGGCACAGCGTCTCCTCGGCACCACGTTTTCATAAAAAGCTCCTTTTTGTTCCTCTTTTTAGCACGACTTGTGTAACAGTACTGACTGTACAGGGCGGCACTGATGTGACCTGCTCGGGGTAGGAACAGCTTGTGTTGTCATGTGCCTGCAACACTGTTACCCACCGCTGCTGTAATGTGTCAGGAGGACTGGACTCGCTGTACCGAGCTGAGTGTTTAGCACTTCTAAGAAGGTACCGTGGAGTGTTTGCTATTAATAGGAGAACGTTGGGAGGTGCTGACACGAAACATGAACAAAATGAAATGAAATTTTCAGTAATTTTGCTTCGTTTTGCAGAAATTTAACAGCTCAAATGTGTTTTTCTTGCAAAACAATTACAAAAAACATCCCAGCAGACACACCAGCACCCCTCCACCCACCTCCACCCCTGTGGAGGTAAAATAAAGTGTCAAAATGACAGAGAAAATATTTTATTCGCCCCTTAATTTACCTGTTAGGCCTCAAACGGACTGCCGGTTTGATTGGCTCGTCAAAAATTCTGTGTTTTGGTTTTGAGTGATGAGAAGAACGGAGATGTTTCCCAGATGAATCCATCAAAACACCCAAACATGGTCTGGGTGTAACGAGTCGAAGCGGTTTTATGTGCTGAATTTCCGTTCTGTTTCTCTTGCTCTCAGCCTCCTCGCTCGGCCCACCCAGTGGTGCGTTTCTCCTGTGTCGACTGTGAGCCCATGGTGATAGACAAGCTGCCCTTCGATAAGTACGAGCTGGAGCCCTCACCTCTCACCCAGTACATCCTGGAGAGGAAGTCGCCTCACATGTGCTGGCAGGTGGGACCCCACACACCACCTGCTCACACCCTCATAATTATTTCATCTACACACATTCAGTCGGTCTGTTGGGGCATTTATGCACCGACACGCTTGTGGTGAGGCCAGGAAATCGCTGTACAGTAGGATCACACCAACATACACAACCAGTTACACCGACTGGTAAATGTAGAACACACCAGTAAGGAGCTGGAATGCTCTGGATCCTTCTCTGTGTGAGTGTAATGATGATGTAATTAATTACAATATCAGAGTAAAGGATGAGTTTATTAAATTGTACTGAAAGGAAGATCTAGTCCCCTGTTGGTTCTCTCGTCTGGATAGAAGATGATACGGTTGGTTCCGTACGGCCTCCTGGGGCACGTTTATCCACAGTGGTTCCAGCTGGGTCTGTAGTTCCTGCACCCTCATAGGCTGCTGAAGCTGGCGTCCAGCTGCTCCTGTAATGCTGGATTGGTGATGAATCTGGTGAGCAGGCAGGACAAGGTGGAGACATTTCTTGGAAACCCTTGCTGTGTGATGTCCTGCACATGTGGCGGAGGGGGGACTACTAGGTGTAACTACTGGGGTGCTCCCCAGATCAGCACACACCAACCTGACCATCATCAGATCCCACACAGAACCTGGATTCATCGCTAAGGACAATACGGTTCCAGTTTGTCGCAGTTCAGGACACCATCCTGGTTCTCTCAGAATGTCTGAATGTGTGGTGGAGGCGTGGTTTACAGTCAATCGTCTCTCACCGAGACGTACTCTACCCAAAACACACACACACACACACACACACAGTTTTAAAAACATAAATAAAACAAATCGACACACCTGGTGATGAACTGTCCTTCCCGAGTGAACAACAGTGATTGAGGTCATGTCCACGAATGTCGATAATGTGAATACGACGAGACGCCTACACCGTGCTTTTGTTGTCAGCGGTGAAAATCCCGTTCCTAAGCGTTATCCGGAGCGATGTGGCGGTAAGAGCTTGTAGGCCGTGCGCAGAAGGGGACAGGTGGAGACGGCTCGCTCTGAAGCAGTGCTGAGTTTGGCCTTTACTGGGATATTGATGTTAAAGGACACTCGAGGGCCATTAGCTGGACCATCAGTTGGAGAGGTTTCCTGAACGGAGTGCTGATGGAGAGGTTGAGGGTGGAAGGTGAATGATCAGGGGAGGCTTCCGTTTGAAAACACAATTACATACAGGTATGTCCTTCTGAGAATAAAGACCACGTCCCAGACGGCCTGTTCAGGGACACTTTTAGAAAACCTTCCCCTAACGAGACGGGTGAAGTCACTGGTGTCTGAGGGGGGTTGCTCTCAGGAGAGGTTGAGCTGTTCTAACTGTCGTCCCTCGCTGCCCAGGTGTTTGTGAACTGCAGCGGTAAACACAGCGACGCGGCCCAGCCGTTCGGCTACCTGAAAGCCAGCACCACCCTCACCTGCGTCAACCTGTTCGTCATGCCTTACAACTACCCAGTCCTGCTGCCACTCCTTGGTGAGTGAATTAAATTCTATACATATGTTAATGCATCTCAATGCCAATCACAGTATCATAAAAAAGTGTGTGTGTGTGTGTGTGTGTGTGTGTGCACCCTGCCTTGCACATGTTGGTGCTTTCCCTGCTGCCAACACCCCTGATTAGTTGGGTTTCTGAAAAGCGTCTTAGTACAAAGATGAAATTTTACTTATAAATAAACACAATGTCCAAATATTTATGGACACCCCTTCTAAAGAATGCACTCAGCTGCTTGTCGATACAGATGTGCAAATGCACACAGCTGGTCCCCGTAGAGAAGTACTGCACGTAGAATAGGACTCGCCGAAGCAGATACACAAACATGACCCTGTTGTAAAGAGAGCTCCAACAGCCTGACCTCACTGATGCTCGTCACTGAATGCAATCAAATCCTCACAGCAATGCTCCAGCTTATAGTAGAACATCTCACAGTGGAGACAGTTACTCCAACAAAATCAGGATCAACTCTTTAATTCCCTTGATTTCAGAAGAAACAGTGAATGAGCAGGTGTCCCAGTACTTGTGTCCATACGCTGTTGTGTGTCCACGTGTGTCCTGGTGAGGAATGAACACTGTCCTCTAATCTTGTCTCAACAGATGACTTGTTTAAAGTGCACAAGCTGAAGCCAAACCTCAAGTGGAGACAGGCCTTCGAGATCTATCTGAAGTCCATGCCTCCGTACTTTCTGCTGGTAGGGTTCTTTCTGGCTCAGGGTTCTGTAGGTGGCGTTCTAGAGTTCTAGGTCCAGTGTCAGCATTGTTAATGAGTGGAGATCTTTCAGTAATCTGACCCCAGTTAGGACGATGCTTTTGTCCTTTAAACCGTAAAGACTGTAATGAGGTTAGGATCCAGTGCTCTGGAGGAAATGACCTCATTTTGTCTGACTCAGTCTCTTTTGTTCTCTCTCTCTCTCTTTCTCTCTGTCTCTCTCTGTCTCTCTCTCTCGCTCCCTCTCGCTCTCTCTCTCGCTCTCTCTCTATCTCTCTGTCTCTCTCTCTCTGTCTCTCTCTCGCGCTCTCTCTCTGTCTCTCCATCTCTCTGTCTGTTTGTCTGTCTCTGTCTCTCTCTGTCTCTCTCTCTCACTCCCTCTCGCTCTCTCTGTCTGTCTGTCTCTCTCTCTCGCTCTCTCTCTCTCTCTCTCTGTCTCTGTCTCTCTGTCTCTGTCTGTCTCAGCCCTTAAAGAAGGCACTGAGGATGATGGGAGCACCGAATCTCATCTCCGACAACATGGACTGTGGCCTCAGTTACAGCGTCATCTCTTACCTGAAGAAGCTCAGTCAGCAGGTCAGCTTTCCCTGCTTTCAGTCCATCATACAGACCATAAGAACACCTGCTGCCTCACAGCACAACAGCGCCTCCTGCTGGAGAAACCTGTCAGACAGAACAGCTTCGTGTTGAGTTGATTGATGCCGAGGAGCTTCAGATCGAATTCCTCTCGGGAATCTAAGGGTTAATGTCATTGTGGGTGTGGAGTCTGATGGTATCTGCGGGAAGGTTGAGTTGATGGCCTCTGATCGATGACTCTTCATATGCGACGGATTTCAGTTTCCCAGTTTAGTGACAGTGTTTGTCTTTCTAGGCTAAAATCGAGTCGGACCGGATGATCGTGTCCGTCGGTAAAAAGCCTCCGCAGGAGACGGGCATCAAGGTGAAGAATCACTCCAGCACACTGTCCCTGGCTCACCGGCGCGACTTCAAACAGCTACTGCAGGGCATCACTGGCGAGGTGCCGCTCCGACTCAGTGATGTCAACTTCAAAGAGTTCGCTGGCTTCCAGATTGCTCTTCTCAACAAGGTATGACCTGCCGGCCTGAGCCGGCCGATGCTTCACGCCTTTAAATCATAACGTCTCGGGTCAGGGTGTAAGCAGCCCCGGACAGACGTGGCATAGTGCCAATACTGCTGGTGCTGGACGATATGACCTCAAATCAGGATCACAATGAATGGAACAGGGTCTTGTTTGTAGTGCTGTTCTGAAGATGGGTGGTAGCTGTGCCCGGGGAGCAGCTGAGGAGTTCATTGTCTTGCTCAAGGGCACTTCAGTCGTGTCCTGCCAGTTCAGGAATTCAACCCAACGACTTTCCACTCACAAGGCTGGTTCCCGAACCACCAGAACCAGAGAGGGTCCTATTCTATTGGCAGCACTTCCCTACAGGGACTGGACAAACTGTGTGCATTTGCACCTCTGTGTCAGCAGCTGAATTAGAAGGCGTGTCCACATAAGTTCCTAATGCCTGGGTTTGTTCTCTGACAGGATGTAAAACCCCAAGCTTATCGGAATGCCTACGACATTCCACGGCGAAACCTTCTGGATCAGGTCACGCGGATGCGCTCCAACCTTCTGAGGACCACCCAGAAGCTCATCAGAGGCCAGGATGAAGGTAAACACTGTTCTGTTCATCAGCTTCACACATACCATTGGTTCCACAATCAGCAGCTCTGACTAACGTTGTATTTGCAGATTACTTGCATAGTATTCCGGTGGGTCAGATGGGAAACTATCAGGAGTATCTGAAGATGATGCCGTCGCCGCTGCGTGAAATCGACCCGGACCAGCCCAAACGCCTGCACACATTTGGCAACCCGTTCAAACAGGACAAGAAGGTGCTGCTGAATGCCAACACCTTAAATATACACCTTAAAACGTCTGTTTATGATTGTATTGTCATTGAAACAGGTGAACCCACACACACACACACACACACACACACACACACACTCACTCACTTTCACAAACTGTATTCCGAATCAAACCGCTGACCTTCACAGCGTCCAGCGGGTCCTGAAAACCACTGGTTTAGTGGTTATAAGAGCAAACGTCATTCGTTGCACCGTGTTGCTTAGTAACGAGACGTTCTGGTCCGTATTCAGCTCATGTAGTGAGATACGGTGTTTATTATAAGTGAGCAGTGCATTATGGGAGATCACGGTGCCCGATGGAAAATGGCCGTTATTAGTGCCCTTTAGGGTTCAGCCGCTGTTTGGTCACAACTGCACCGTTACGACGTTGTACGTGTTCAGTCATTGTCTTTTGTGATGAAGTCGTCGGTTGTTCTTCAGCATCATCGTTTACACACATACAGCGTCTCCTTTCCAACTCTGTGCTGATGTTCTCGCAGGGAATGATGATTGACGAAGCAGACGAGTTCGTCACGGGTCCTCAGAACAAGAAAAGGGGAAACGCCGGGGAACCCAACTCAGGTGCAGCTCCTAAGAGGCGGAGGAGCATGTCCCCTTTACTGCGTCGGCCCCAGACTCCACCCATCATCACCAACCACGTCCTGGGCAAAGGGCCCACGGTGGCGCCGGGACAACAGGGCCTCATTAAACCAATCCCACTGCACAAAGGTAAGGACGGACCCTGGAGCTCAGGTGTGAGTGATGGTGGACAATCTTCTGGTACTTCTTCACTATTTGGTATCTACTCAACTCCATGTCCATTTATGGCATTTGGGTGACGCTCGTATCCACAGCGACTACTACTCCATCCTACTCTACTCTACTCTACTCTCCTCCACAGAGTGAGTGGTGTTGAGTAGTGTAGTGATGTGTAACCTGCCAGTAGATTACAGAAGACATTTCCCTCCCAAGCGACAAGCTGGTCTACTGGTTTTGGTGGTATTGAGTGAAGTCATTAAATGGTCTCAGCATAAATACCTCATGTTTGCTGTGTGTCTCCCCCTACAGGAGCAGAGGGGAACAGCGTGGCAGGAGGCCCTGACAGCAATGGTGAGAGGGTGTTGAGTGGAGAGCCTGGAGATGGTTGGCCTGGAGTGGATGGAGATGGAGGAAGCACCACCGCCCTCACCCTGGAAGAAGGGCCAGGACTGGCGGTCACTGATGGTGTGGAGGACAAGGTACCACTGGAAAACAGGCTGGACGAGGACTCTGTGGACGATAGCCCCTCTGAACAGAATTGTGAAGGTCTGAGTCCTCCAGATCAGGAGGAACTCTTAGAGAGGAGTAGGGAAGACGTGTCTACTCGGGCCACAATCATCATGGTTCGTCTGGAGGGAAGCAACGCGGAGCTGCGCACGAGAATCATCAAAGAGATCCGAAAACCTGGCCGCAGTGAGTATCGACCCGTCCTCCGCGCTGTTATAACGAAGTGACTCTGGTGGGTTTTACTGATTCTCACATGATGTTCTCCAACCTTTGCTCTTCGTAGATTATAAGGCAATATTCAGCCTCCTAGAAGAGGTGAAGGGGCCGGTGGAGGTGCAGCGGTACTTCATCCATAATGCCATCAAAGAAGCTGCCAGGCAAGTGTTAGGACGGACTGCCACCCACACGGCTTACGGGTGCTGAGAAACGTTCATGATTGTCCTTAATTTCACCGTGTGTCCGTTACGCCTGTACTGATGCCTGTGTCTGCAAACAGGAGTCAGAACCTTCTTCACCTTCTATTGTTTGATTTGTAACTTCCTGCAACTGGTTCATTTGGTCCAGACCATGGTTTTGCGGCACCGTTCACACCTGGAAATCCGGTTTGGACCTGGGCGATATGACCTCAAATCAGTATCACGATTAGTTGAAGATTTTACCTCGATTCTGATTATTGAATGATTATTTTAACGAACAACAGCATTTCTCTTCGGTACGAGCGGCTCGGGTTCCTCAGTCGGGTCGGTGTCCGAGTTCTCCGTGTTGCGGGGACAGTGTATGAACACACAGTGAGCTAATATTAACAGAATTGTAATTGATAATTGATATAATCGACAGGGACGAGCCCAAGTCGATTAGAGGCTCTGAATGTTGGGTTTGATCAGTCTTCGATGAATCGTCCCGCCCACTGAACCAGGCACTTCAACAATAAATTATCCATCAGTAACAATGTACAGACACAGTGGACAGACGAGGACGATATGTTCTCTCAATCCAGCATTTAAAAATGTGAATGAGCTGTCTCTCTCTCCATTCTCTGTCTCAGGTTTAAGAAGCGTGTCCTCATCCAGCAGTTGGAGACTGCACTGGAGGACATTGAGGAGAAGCAGATGCTGCCAGCACAAGTGAACAATGTCCATGGCAGATAGTGAAATGTCCTCACTCACCAGTGCGGAGGACTGGGCGAGCGGAATCCAGCTCCATTCTGCTGACGGTCCTTGCATTGAAAATGTTACGGATTGGACAGCGCGAGAGCGTTCGGAGCGACGCTCCATCGTCCCTGATCATTTTAGCACATCTGTCAGTCCATCGATATGCACTCTCCAGCAAAGGCAAGGTCACTGTGTCACGAGACAACAGCTGAGGAGCGAGGCCATATGAAGCCATTATGTCTGTCTGTAGACGTCTGTCCACTATTGTAGACATCAGTATGTAGTTATGACTAGAGGACAACGTGGGGGTCTTCGGTGGGTGTGTGTTTGTGAGGAAACACCTGCAGCTCATTGGGTTCAGGAACAGCACAGAACACTCCAAACCAGCTTGGGTCGGCCACCGTCCTGCTGTAGATCACAAGAGCAATAATCCCGATCGGTCCGTTTCAGACACAAACCCTGAAGAACAGCGACTCCAGTGGTCTTCATACAAGCTCATGCCCAAGTGAAGTTCTGGCCATCCTGAGCTGGATCGCCGGTCAGCTCTCAATAGCTGGTTCGTCTCCGTTTACGACGACGTGATGGCAAACTGGACCAGCGATTAGGTACCGAGTCTGGTGGTTCAAACCCAACAGGCGACACACAGCATATCTTTAAAGCAATAGGATCCAATCAACACCGGGACGCGTCTGTCCAGCCGGCTGTCGGGAGAGAGAGCACGGCCAGCTGGCCCACGACGTCAGGTTTATTCAGAGCGCGAGTTGAGTGTGTAGATGTTTGGAAGGTCTGCACCCCCTCAAACGCACCTGTTCCTCACCCCTTCGGCACCTGTGGAGCAGCTGACCGTCATCGGCTTCTTTTCACATGCAAAAGCTACCTTAGTGACCACATTGTTGTTCGTTTTGTTTATTTTTAAAAGCAGATGTAAACAACTTTTTGATGTTGATAAATAATATAGATTATTTTTGGATGGTATTCTTACCAGAACATAAGAATATTTTAAGAATTGTATAAAACGTTTTTTAACTTTATTATATATGAAATGGAAAGTTTTATGATTTTTTTATGAAAAACAATGAAAAATGAAATAAACAGTATAAAAAAATTGTGTTTGGCGCGACATCACTGCTGACGTTTATACACACTCGATCAAATACGCGGCAGAAAATCGGATTCCGTCAGTAATCAGATCGATGTCAGATAAAGGGAAACTTCGGGTTTCTCTAATTTACAAATCTGATGGATATCGGAGAGACGGAGAGGCGGGGACGCAGAGGCAGGAAGGGAGCGCGCGCAGACTGGAGTCTGACGTAGACACGTGCCGAGAAATCTGATTACTGGGTTTTTTGATGCCATGAAATTGAGGGACGCTGTTTACGAGACCACTTGAAGAATCAGAACTACAAAAATCTGATGAAGGTAAGATTATCGAGTGCACGTTAACACACTTAATAGTCCGATAATTAGAGAAACATTGTTTGTAAACAGGGTTATTTCTACTGTGATAGAATTGATTAGACCGTGCAGTCTGAAAAATCTGATTACTGACCTAAAACTCATCATCAGTCACACTGACATGGTGGTGGTGTGTTAGTGTGTGTTGTGCTGGTACAGTGTGTGTGTTGTGTGGATCAGACACAGC